>CAKNXH010061885.1:14301-27525 GCA_932178445.1 Andricus quercusramuli | reverse complement strand
CAGTGTACCTGCGTTCCTTTCTCCTTATATCTTGTGTTCCTGCTTTCCTTTTTTCTGCTTCCCTTTTTTCTTGTTTCTCTTTTCTGGTTCCTTTTTTTCTTGTTTTTCTTTTCTGTGTTTTCCTGCTTTCCTTTTTCCTGTGCTCCTGCTTTCCTTTTTTTCCTTTTTTCCTGTGTACCTGCGTTCCTTCTTCTTCTTAGTCCTTGAAGACTGCTTTCCCTTTTCCCTTTTTTCTGTGTTCAGTTCTACTTGTGTTTCTACGTTCCTTTTTCCAATGTTTCTGATTCCCTTTTTTCTTGTTTTCCTTTTCTGTGTGTTCCTACTTTCCTTTTTGCTATGCTCCTTCTTTCCTTTTTCTTGCGTTCTTTTCTTCCCTGTTTTCCTGCATCCCCCCTTTTCCTGCGTTTCTTTCTAACTATGCTCCTGTGTTCCTATTTTCTTTTCTTCCTATTTCTACATTCTCTCTTTCTTTGTGTTCCTTTTTACCTATTTTCCTGCTTTCATTTTTACTTCTCTTCCTTTTTCATGCCTTCCTTTTTTTCTATTTTCAAGCGGTTCTTTTTTCTTGAGTTCTTAAATTCCTTTTTTTCTATGTTCCTGCTTTCCTTTTTTCTGTGTTCCTTTTTCTTTTAAAGTTTTCTTTAATTTAGAATTTAACTTGCAATTTAAAACAATTTTCTTTGAGTAACATTATTTCATTTACATGATTCAATGCTGGTGCAACGTTATTAATATTCAAATTTTGGTTGCAAGCATTTTTCAACTATTTTTATCCTCAATCACTAATGAATCAACGGTAGTGATTTTTAGTTCAAAAATAATTTGAAGAACAGCAGAATTTAATATTACTCTTTTGCCACTCAAAAAATTAATTAAACAATTGCAAAAACAATTTTACGAATGACAATGAATGTTCAATAAAATCTCATCATAATAGTGATAAGAACATCAAATAAAAGCGATAAGAATGGAATGTTTTTGGTAAAAGATAAAAGTTCTTCAGTGTATAATATTCTTTTAAGTTTCTTGTATGTTTCATCTTTTTCAATAATACATTAATCAGTTTTTTATATTCGTGGAAAAAATGAGAATTATCTTTACTCTGGTCTTATCTTTGCCAGTTATCCTCAACTCTGTTGGTAAATATAATACTATAGTATCACTTGAATTTTGTATTTTCTCATCCTAATGAGCTTTTTATGTGAAAATTGGCTCCGTCCCTTTTCATCAAATCTCCACGTTTTGAGACACCTAAAAAAATAATTTTTTAGAAAAACGACACAGAATACGAAAAAAAATGAACGAACAAAAATTGTTCACCCAAAAAATGTCTAGAAATCTATTATTCATCATTTTTTGATAGGACGCGTAGTTTTTTTCCAATCGAACACAGTAACATTCAAAATAAAAAAATTGAATTTTTGGAAAAACGACACAAGATACGACAGAAAATTAATAGAAAAAAATTGTTCACCAAAAAAGATCGACTTCTGTAACAATTTTTTTTTCTTTTTTCTTCTATTTGAATCAATCCGACATGTGAAACCTTCTTTCAATCTCTTCAGTCTTGCTTTGAAATTAAGGTACCATATGCAAAAAGAAGATATACACTAGAGTCCCTCTATAGCAGTTCCCTCTATAACAGACAAGACGGTTCAAGGGGACGAGAGGGAGGCGTTTGCAAGATCAGAGGAAGAACGGTTCTGAGAGTCCCTCTATAGCATCTTTGTTGATTAAGGGTACCCCTGAGACAGCTGCTATAGAGGGACTCTAGTGTAGAATTATTTCGCAAATGTAAGGGGGGGGATTTCTGAATATCGATCAAAACCCCCCACTCTTACGAAATAATGATATATCTCCTTCTAGCATTAGGCGCCTCAATTTTGCCACAAGGAGTCCATGACATGCTATTACGTCCCAGAAAACGCGAAATACTGCCTTTTTTACCTAGGTTCCTCGTTTTAGTTGAGATTGAAGATCTTGCACAGGGAAGAGGAAAGAGTAGCCAATAAATAATATCCAAAGTTTATTATGACAATTACAATTGGAACTTATTTACTAATAGGAAATTACGTTAGGATATAGCACAAGAAGCTAATGGAAGACGAGTATCCAGTATGTTCCAATCCAGAGATTTTGTCGGATGAATTTTATGTTACAACACCTTGGGACAATTACAAATCGCAATGATCGTCAGGATTCCGAAGAATGGACACACACACAAACTAAAAAATTTCCTCGTTTTAAAGAACCAGTTCCTACAATGCTTCGCTATCTACATTGCTGACGTCACATGTGTCGTTGACTGTGCTATTATATATAGATATACTCCATGGCTTGCAACGCTTTCAGTATATCTATGGCTATGTCCTCCACCTTCCACGTGCTTCTATGATTGAAAAGAATGTAATTCCCTATTTCTTCTTGCAGAGCTAAGTTTAGCATTCGATTGTTTACCTAATGGAGACCCAATTCCTGGTATTCCTCGTCACGGACCTTCTCATTCTTCCGGCTTAGCTGTTTCTTCTGGCAGGTCTTGTTCGCCTGCCAAACCATCTTCTCCGGACAGGAGGTCACCTCCTGTCGTATCACCACATCCTGCTAGGTCCAGATCTCCTGCCAGGTGCAGTGCTTTACTTACCAGGCTTCCTTCTTCTGACAGATCTGGATATGAACTTGGAGAACTTGAATTTATTCGCTTTATTTCCAAGAAGAATTCGCACCGGCTGTTTGAACTTCGAAGATACACTTTTCCTGCTGTTAAACGAATTACATTAGCCGTAGGGAAGAATAAATTTCTACCAATTCCAAACCGAGAGCAAATTGTGTTATCAACATTTAGTGGTGATATCTTTGCAATATTGGAGAACACTGAAACTCTTGCTGGATTGTATGGTACTCGCGGCAAAAGACGGGTGAAAATAAACATGGAAAGCGGGATAGTTAGCAAAATGACCCGAAGTGAAATCACGGAAGCTCCAGTAGGTTCTCTCCGTCCAATCAGATTGCATTATGGAATAGAAAATGTACACCCACGTTTCGACCGCAGTCCTCCACACCATCAACTCAATTGAAACAAATGTAAAGCTAAAATATAATATTGTTTGTTTGAAGTCGGTGTAGATTATTCCAGATACCTTGTCATTACACATAATAATAAAAAGTCCATTTCTTTCGTTCCTAAAGGCTTCGGTCTTTTGTCAATGCCCAATCCAGTCTTTTTTCATTCCTTTTCGCTCTCTTTCTAAAATATTTTTGGAAAAAAAATATTATAGGTTCATAATGATTCAACTATATTCCTACATAATAAATCTCATCCGGAAAAAATCTCGAAATCATTCAAACTATCCCAAAAACCTGGCATATGCTAATCCCCTCCAATAAAGTATTGAAATATCTTTACAATTTTCTCATAGCACAATTCTCACTGGTCTTTTCGACAAAATATATTTGAACAATTAAAGAGTATTTTGAAAAATTCCAAGATCATTACAAAATTTCAAGGAATTTTGAAAGATTTTTAAGAATCTGAAATATTTCAAGGTAATATAGATAGATAAACGTTTATTTGTCAGCCTGCTGGCCTCAAAAAATTGACTTGCTTACACTTCCATTTTTAGAGAATTTTCTTAGAACTAACCCTTAAAAACTAACATCCATCCATTCCTTATCTCTAAGCCGCACGCTCTTATCGACTTGCCTTCTTCGCTTCGCCTCGCTCGCATGTCCCTACTTTTTCACATTGCCTCGCATTGCCAAACTGCTTCCGCGGCTAGTACCTAATTCTTATCTACTATTTACAATATTTACAGCTTACTTATATCTACTGCCTCTCCTATTTACAATCTTCCCTTCACCATACCTCTTCCTCCTTCCTTCTCTTCTTCTCCATCTTACCCAACACTCCCTTCACCCATGCTACTTTCCACCTCCACGCACTCCTCCAACCAGTGCTCCACTCTTGCATCCCCCTTTCCACACAGTTCACACATCCTCTTCTCCCGCGAGAGCCAGAACCTATTGAAACCCTCCATGTACCCACACCTCATCCTTGAACCTTGACTATCTTATTCTCTCTTCCCCTTCTCTCTTCTCTCTCCATGTTGTTTTGCTTAACCAAGTCATAAACCTTCCTTTCTTCCTCGTGCATCCTTGTCACTTCATTCATCTGCAGTCCATTCATTTTAAAATACCTTTCCCTCTCAGCTTACATCTTCCCTCCTCCTCTCCTGTTCTCCTTCTCCCACCAACACCCCCTAACCAGCCTACTTCCCCCCTCTTACAAAAATTTTTCCTCATATTTACACGCCCTGCTCCCTGCTATAATCCCTACCCTCGTTCTCCCCGTCTCCCTCCTGACAATATACTTAGGCGTGTTCCTTGACAACCCCAGTGTCCACTTTACATACCTCTCTTGCGTTCTATTTACCTCTTCATTTTCCTTCCACCCCCACACCTCCACTCCATACAATAGCACACTCATCACTAGCAAGTCAAACAGCTCAATTCTCCGTCCCAAATCATCTGCGAATAGCTTCTTTCCCAACCCCCACACCTGCCTCATCACTTTATTTGCTCTCCTCACTCTCTCTTTTATGTGACCATCCACTCCCCCATTCCTCCGACACACGAAGCCCAAGTACACAAACTCTTTCACCTCCTGCACCTCCTTTCCCTTCCACTTCCACTCTCCTCCCTTATCCCTTCCCCCTCCTTTTCTGAACACCATAACCTTGGACTTTTCCGCATTCAACTCTAACCCCTTCTTATCCAGATATCTTCTCAAACTCTTCATCATCTCCTTTAAGACCTCCTCGCTATTTGCCAGCTATATGTCATCTGCATACGCTAGTGACCAAATTCTAACCCCTCCTATCCTGACTCCTCCTACCACCCCAGCCTCCATCTTACTTTCCATATCCGCAATTAAAATCGCAAACAGCGTTGGGCTCAGAGGACACCCCTGCCTTAACCCCCTATCCATCCAGAATCCCTCCGAAATTCCCTCCCCTCCTCTTACCTTGTCTTTGATCTCTTCGTATATCTCCCTCACCCTCTCAATTAGGCCTCTTTCTACTCCCCTATCTTCCATCGCCTCCTACAACCTCTTCCTATCCACCGGCGGAAACGCGCCTTTGAGATCCACAAAAAACGCGTACACTCTCGTCCCCTTCTTCGCTAATTCTCTATCCACCACGTGCTGCAGAACGTAGATATTGTCGATAGTACTCCTACCCGCCCTAAATGCCGCCTGCGTCTCCGGCAATATTCCTTTTCCCTCGGCATCCTTCCGCACTCTCTCTGCCACCACCATTGCGTATACCTTATACGCCGTATTCATTAGCGTGATCCCTCCATAATTTTCCTGCCTATCTCTATCTCCTTTTTCATACAGTGGCACCATTAACCCTTCTCTCCACCCTCCTGGGAATCCATCGCCCCTCCATACTTTCTTCACTACCTCCTTCAGCCTCTCCCTAACCTCTTGTGTACTGAACAGCCATGCTTCGTTCTCTACCCCATCCGGCCCTGCTGCTTCTGACCTTTTCAACTTCCTTATCTGCTTCTCTATCTCTTCATCCTTCAACTCCTCCATCTCTGCCTCCTCCGTTCTTCTACTTCCCCCATCCGTCTTCCTTGAATCTGAGCCCTGGAATGATTCTTCGAAAAATTGCCTCCACTCCTCACTCTCTATCTTCTCGCTGACCCCCACCCTACGCTTCCTAAACCTATTTATGATCTTCCAGACGTCCCCCTCTGTCTTAATATTTGCTAACTCCTCTTCTAGCTCTTTGTCCTTTTCCTGTTCTTTCTTCTTACACATCACTCTAAACCCCTTCCTCATTTCTACGTACTCCCCCCTTCTCGCATTACCCTCTTTCCACTTCTTGTACTTCCTCTTCACCTTCCTTTTCATCTTTTTACATTCCCTATCCCACCACGGCTTCACCATTCCTTTCTTCTTCTTTCTAAATACCTTCTTTTGCACACACCCTTTATCCTTCTCTTTCAGATCCTCCCATATCTCGTCCACCGACTCCCCTCCAAAGCGTACCTTTTCTAGTTCCTCCTGGTACCTCTCTATCGCCTCCCTCGTCCAGGTCGCCCTCTCCCCTATCGAGACTACCCCGCCTTGTCTTCCGTCACCCTCTCCTCTTATCCACAGACTCAATGGCTGATGGTCTGATTCAACCCTCCCCTCTACTGCGAATTTTTCCATCTCCTCCCATCCTTGCATATTCATAACCACATAATCTATCACCGATAACCCGACCTTACTCACGTATGTGTATTCTCCTTCTTCGTCCCCAGTTGCCATACCATTCGCTACCGCCCAGTCTCTATCCTCCATCCAATCCCTCAGAATCTCCCCCTTCTTATTTATTATCATATCCTTCGATTTCATTTCGAAGCTCTCCCCTTCCGTGTAAATTCCCCCTTCGCTCCCCATCCTCGTATTAAAATCCCCACCCAGTACCAACATACCCTCTTCTCTTTCGCCCAGCAGGTCTTCCACCCTTTCTTTAATTCTTTCCATCCCCTCCTTATTGTACACTGTCACAAACTTACACGTTATGCCTCCTATATTTATTTCCCTCATTTGCACTCCCTCCCCCTCATCCTCTTCATGAACTTTTTCCTCTAATCCACCTCCAACCCCGGTTATAACTCCCCCACTGGCCCTTCCTTTCTTCTTAACTCTGACAGCCTCCTGGAGTCTCCACCTATACCCCCTTGGCAGCTGTGGCTCTATTCTGTCCCATTCCTTTCTTTCTACCCACGTCTCTACCAGTCCCACAACATCAAATTCCTGGATATACCGCCAGAACTCCTCGTCCTTCTTCAGAGATTACAAATATTTTGGAACATCTTAAAGGATTCCAAGGCATTTTTCCAGAGCTGTAAGAAATTTCAACTGATTTCAAAAGATTTTAAATAAATATATATTTAGGAAAATATTTACGAGAATTTCAGAAGATTCCAAGGAGTTTATTATTCATTCCAACAATTTGAAGGAATTTCAAAGGATTGAGAATATTTAAAGGTTTTTTGAAAATTCAAAGGGATTTTAAAGAGGTAACAAATTTCAAATTCCAAATGGTTTTTAGCCTGGTCGACATTACTGGATGAGATGGACAAGCCATGACCGATTGTAACTGATCCAATTCAAAAGATGATAGGATCGATTAATTCGAGGCAAATCGATTGATCTAGAATATTAATACATTGTCTTGAATATTACGGAAGTCTATTTGTATTTTGTTATTTCGACTCCTCTAAAAGGAAGCAAACATTTGCTAATTAATTATAATGAGCAAGCGAAGATCTCATCAAATGATAACCATTAAAATGTAAATACTAATAAAGTGGAAATACCCGACATCGAATTCGCAGAATTTTTTCTTAACTTTATAAACAAACAAATAATTTTTTTTGTTATAGTCTACAACTTTTTAAAATAGTTTTCAAAATTTTTGGTTTATATTCATATTTTTATTGAAGTTTGAGTGGAATTAATCGCTTTATTTTTCCCAAAACATGATTGAGGTAACTAAATTTTGCTGTTTACATTGATTTATCAAATATAAATATCTCATAGAGAGAAGGCCGAGGCCTGTATATTCAATGAGATAACGACTATAGTTTACATTATGTTTTCGAATAAAGCACCAGAATAATCATCAGTGACACTATTCATAAAATTCTTTATTCATACAATAATCAGTTTTTTCTCTACTTCCAAAAAATGAAAATCGTCTATACTCTAGTCTCATCCTTGGCAGTTATCCTTAACTCGATTGGTAAATATAATACTATATCTTCAATTTTTGAAAAACATTTGTAAGCTTTCCGCAAATAACAATTTGTCTGACGTAATCTGTATTCTGTTCTAATTGCTATTTTTTTCAAACTCTATTTGTGTTTGCCCGAAATAAGGACGCATAGACAATATCAAGCAAAATTACTCTCATAGAAGTTTAGAAATCCATCAAGAAACCCCCAGGTTGGCAAACTTTCGATTAAGACCCCTTTCAAGCACACCTTGTGATGCAAGCTCCATCTTTGCTAAATCATAAGTTTCTCCACAAATTATCCTTTTAGTCTTTGCTTCAGAAATAAATCATTGATTATTCCGGAAGCACCACATGATCGCCAGGTACTCTAGCTATCTTTAGGTTCCAAATCCGAATTTTGTAATTTTGCTTTCCATCCTACGAGCATGAGAAACCTTACTGTCTTCTTTATCTGAAGTCTCAGGAGATGTAGATCCTGGTTCGCAAAGAGAAAATCATGAAGATAAACCACTACTCTCATTCCCGTTTTTTTCAGTTGACTGGCTACCCAGTTTTATATTTTTAGAATATCGAAATGCTGCTCGCCCTACGTGCGGGTCTAGCCGCCACAGTCAAAATTTAGAGACAACTTCATGGAGACGATTTCAAGAGGGGACTTCAAAAGAGCTAATTGAAGTCGAATGAATTAAAAAGGTTCGCAGAGATCAAAACTCGCAAGAGAAGAGAAAAGGGTAATCTTGAAGGTCAGCCCGAAGGCAGACACATGGACTCCAGCCTATAGACGGAATGTAGGACCTACTTTACAATCCGACAAATAGAAGGATTGCTGATTGATTCCAAAATTTAAATAAACTTTTCGAAATCCGCTTTTTGTCCGAAATTTCTAGCGAGCGATATTTTTAACCTTATCCTTATTGTGCGCAGAAGTATTCTCTATATCACCTAAGCATGGTTGTACAGAGTTTTTTTTTTGTTCTGCACTGAATATTTCTGGTCCAGCATTCAATAAGTGCCCCAGGGTAATCTTCTCCCAATCCCCTTAGTCTTGCCTCAAAATAATGCTGTACTATGAAAAATAATAAAAATGTAATTCTATTTTTCTTCTTGCAGAGTTGAGTTCAGCGTTCGAGTGCTTACCTAATGGCGACCCAATTCCTGGTATTCCTCGTTGCCGACCTTCTTATTCTCATGACCGACGTGATTCTCCAGACAGGTCTCTTTCGCCTGCTAGACCTCACCCTCCGGACAGGCGGTCACCTCCTGCCGTATCGCCACTTCGCGCCAGGTCCAGGTCTCGTTCTGCCGAGCCTCCACTTCGTCTCAGGTCCAGGACTCCTGCTGCCAGGTGCAATGCTCCTCTTACCAGGCTTCCTTCTTCTAACGGATTTGGATATGCACTTGAAGATCTTGAATTTATTCGACTTATTCCCATTGATAATCCGCACCAGATTTTCGAACTTCGAAGATATACTTTTCCTGCTGACAAACCAATTAAATTATCCATAGGAAATAACAAATTTATGCCTATTCCAAACCAAGAACAGATTGTATTATCAACATTTGATGGTGACGTCTTTGCAATAGTGGAGAGTATTAAATTTCTTGCTGGATTTTATGTTGGTAACGGTAGAAGGCGGATGAAAATAAACATAGAAAGCGGCATGTGTACCCCATTGACCAAAGCTGAAATCAAGGATGTTCCAGTGGGTGCTCTTCGCCCAGTCAAATGGTATTTTAGAATATACAATCTAAAGTACGATTCTCCACAGCTATAAATCAATCAAAACAAATATCAACTCAAAATATAATATTATATATGATCTGAAGTCGGCTTGGAATGTATAAAGTATTTTGCAAATACAAATAATAATAAAAACAAAATTTATTATATTTACTTACTTACCTGTCATCGTAGTGGCACTTTTCGGCGTGAACCGAGCTCATGGTCACACTCGTTCGACCCGCGAACATCCCGCGAAGCTTGTTATTTTTCTATTTATTTATTTCAGGCACCAGGTAGAATTGCTCTTACCCGAGCCTCGCTGGATGCAGCCCTGTCGACAGCTGGTAGGTTGACGAGCTCATTTTTAGGCACGAGAGAAGGGTGTGAGAATATTGAAGCGGCAAGAACGCCAAGAGTTATTGGAAATCAATATAAAAAAAGTACTTTACTTCACACATGATCAGCGAGATCATACACATTCCACGCGTGAGTTCTGTGTTAAGGCTGGAGAAACTAGTGGACATTAGGGACAGTCGACCACTTATCTTGTAGCCAATAAGGCAGTTCAAGTTCATCTTGCCGATCCATCCCGATTATTCTATTTGGTAAGCCTTGGTAATCCCAATCTCCTCTTTCACGGGTCTCTGGCCGCGTCCCGTAGTACCGTCAAGCCAGTTACAATCCACAGTGACAGGTTTACGTCTGCTCGTTTGTCTTCTTGTCCCTTCCCACAGGGCCCTCGAAATTTCAGTGTTGCACCTGTTGATTGACTTGGAGGATCAGGAAAGGTCCAATGGGCAGGATCCGCTAATGCGCGGCTTCGTACCCCGTCCGTCGTGCTGATTGGATCTGGCTAATTGACTACAGAGACTCCCATTGGCCGCTGGAACATGGCCGCCCGCCCAACATAGCGGTCGGTCTCGTGAATTTGGAATTCGGCTGTTTGTCCATTGTCTTTCTTGTTGGCTTGCCTCAAATGTTCATCCTGCGACTTCTCTTTCGACATTGACTTCTCTAATTCTGGTCGCGTGACGTTTCTAGATTAGGTTTAGCTTCGGCGAGATCCTGGAAAGTTTCCTTGACATTTTCAGAGTTTTATTCCTGAAATTTCGTTACAATATATATGCCAAGCTTTCACTGGTTAATATTCTGAAAAGCATCCCTGCAAGAAAAAAAATGCTCAGATACTAGTAGGGTAAATGCATAAGGCGTGGCGAAGCCACCGAATGCGTCCTCGGGTTCCGGATAGATGATCCCTGTGCCAAGTTTTTCTGCTAAACATGGTTAAAATAAAGCAGACGCTGGCAATTGTTCAGGGATGGTCCCGAAGGAATAAACCCTAAGCGGAGGCTTAACAACCGTGCCAAAAGCTGAATAGCACCTGGGTGAGGTGTCTTGTACGGTGACTCTGGGATACTGAGCAACCTCTCAGAGTATGCAGCCTTATCCTTGAATGCTGGGCTCTACAAGGACGAACGAACTCTTTCCCTAGCTGCTCGTGGGAACAATAATAACACCATGAAACCACCAAAAAGTTGTAGATGCGGTTTAAAACGATCAAACGCGCAAAGCACCCGACAATGGATCGGCAAACAGTGCCGATCATCCTAGAGTTCGGGGTGCTGTAAATAATTTAGATGGAAACACGACGACGAACCGGTGAAACGCCCACACTGACTGGACGAATCAACTCAAGGATAAGTTGCTAGTATGATATGATGCCAGCATTATCAGTAACGTGTATCTCCCGACATAAGGGGCCCTGTGAGTGCTTCATTACCATCTTTGTCGCTCCTACGGTATTAGCCGCGACCCTGCCCTGCTGAACGCTCTGTGAAAGATAAAGTCAGTTGTCCAAAAGGAGATGTGCCAAGTTTTCTGGAACTACAATTTTCAGATAACAGTCTTCATTGGACATTCGAGGCCTGACATCGTTCTCCAAGACTTCGAGAAACGAACTATATTCGTGATCGAATTCTCGGCTCCGGCCGACTACAACATCTCTGCCAAGAAGAAGGAAAAGGAGGAGAGCTATCAGGACCTTAAAAGGCAGCTGCAACTACTGAACCCAAAATATTCAGTTAAAGTAATTGTCCTTGTGATCGGTGCTCTCGGAGTTGCGGAACTATCGCTCTCTTTTGTAGCATTTTTACATACAATTCTGATCGCCTTCACCTTGACTAGAGTAGAGGCCTGGGACGTTTCATTTTGAACCTTTGGTTCAGACCTGCATTGCTCAGATTCTGTCTTATGGGTGTTATAATCAGTTGCCGTCTTAGAATGATTACTGATCTCTATCTGCTAACAGCTACGAACATAGTAATAAATATAATATTCAGAGAGATAAAAATCAGTGCTGATTCTAAGATAGTAACTCATTATACTACCTTAATACTCAGATAAGATCTGTGGTGTACTATAACGTTGAATGTATATCAATTTTATGGCCTGATGAGCGCATACCGAAACGCGTAAATTTTAATGACGCACAAGAAGATAAATAAAATCACTTATTCAACCTTCTTGTTATTTGCTTAATATTTGGGAAACTGCTTGAAGGCTTCAAGTAAATAATAAAAACTAGATATTCTTAAATACTTCAAAATTATAGAGTCAAGTAATCAAATTTTGAAATTGAAACATTTGATATTATGAAATGTAACATTCCAATTCTTCTTATTATTATTATTTATTTTGATTTATTGTTATTCTGATTCATTTTATGGAATTTCTTTGGTAGTTCTCGCCATATTGGATTCGCCACTTTTTGCTTGTTATTATTAATGTCAAATTCGAAACCAGGAACCCAAAAAAACCCATTTTTTTAGATATGTCACTAAAAATATGGGAAATCCCACCGCCCCTAACATTTATCTAGGGTTTCATCTGCTATTCAAATCTGACACTTCGTTCTTTTCAATCATTTTTGACCTTAGATTCGTAATCAGAGACCCCAAAAAAGCCCTGATGATGAATTCCAGCTGAGCCCCACGAAACCCCTGCATCCGTTGGGGCACCCCCTATACTTTGAGACACCGGACCCTTCATCCAACGGGACATGTTCTCTCCCTCGGAATCCACGTATCCTTAGGAATCCCACTTAACCCCTCAAGCCCTCTACCCCGCAGAACCTTCCCTATCTCACGAGACCCCCTGTCCCATGAAATACCCCCCTATCCTTTGGGATGGCTCCTAGCTCGCGGGATCTCTGCACTCATCCCGCGGAACCTCTTCTATCCTACGTGATCCCACCTATCCCTTTGAATACATCTTGTCTCGCAGGATCTTTTCTATCTTTCGGAACACCACTTATCCCTCAGGATCGCCTTCATTATTCGGGACCCCCACTATCCCTCGAAACCCCCCTCATCCTTTGGGACCAACCCTATCCCACAGGACCTCTTATATTCCTCGGATCTCACCTATCCCCAGAACCCCTAGATTTCTGGGGACCACCCTATCCCTTGGGACCACTTTTTATCTGATGTGATCATTGCTCGGAAGTTGTATTGCTCGTTGCTGAGAGTTGTTTTTGTCTGATGCTAATGGATGTCATTAGCTGTTGCTAAGGGTTGTTATTAACCGCTGCATGGGAGTTGTATTAATAATTGCTGATTGATGTTATTGATCGTTTCTAAGCGTTGTTATTTTCCGTTGTCAGAAAGTGTAATACGCCGCTGCTCAGGGCTGTTAATAGTTGTTTCT
>CAKNXH010061884.1:26369-42366 GCA_932178445.1 Andricus quercusramuli | reverse complement strand
GAATCTTCAACAAACAAAAAAAATTGAAGATTTAACTAGAATTTTCTTTCCAAAAAGACGAATTTGCAACAAAATACATGAATTTTCAACTAAAAAGGAGAAATTTACAACCTGCGATGAAATAACAGAATTTTCAACAAAATAGTTGAATTTTTAATCACATAAACGAATTCCTAACTAAAAAAGATACATTTTTAACCGAACGTGAAATATTCAAATTTTCAATTCAAGAAAATAATTTTCCACCAAAACGATAAAAAGTCTTCAGCCATAAAGATTAATATATTCTAACAAAAAAGACGAATTTTCAACGAAATATATGAATTTTCTACCTAAGAACAAGAGAAGATTTTTTAACGGAATATTTGAAAAATGTTAACCAAAAAAGTCATTTTTCGACGAAATACATTAATTTTTAAATAAAAAAGGTGAATGCTCAGCCAAAAATAGAGAACTTAAATTTTTTTGAAGAAATCAGTTTCCAAACAAAAAGAAAAAAAATCTAATGATTAAATTTTTAACCAGAGAAATGAATTTTTAACTAAAATGAGGAATTTTTATTTTTTTTAAATGTAGTTTCAAGCAAGAGGATTAATTTAAACCCAAAAAAAAAATTAAATTTTCAATTCAAAACATTAATTTTCAACAAACAAATAAAAACGAATTTCTAATGAAGTAGTTAAATTTTAAATCAATTAAATTAATTTTAAACTGAAGTGATTTGAAGCAAATACATGAATTTTCAAATAAAGAAGAGACATTTTCAACTGAAAATGAAATAATTGAACTTTTAGCTCAAAACGATAATTTAAAATGAAAAAATTTAACGAAATAGTTAATTTTTCAACCAAAGAAATGAATTTCAAACTGAAATGAATAATCTTTAACAAAATTAAAGAATTTTCAACTAAAAAAAGGAATCTTTTGACAAAAAAGAGAAGTTTTTAACCAAGAGGATTAATTTCATACAAAAAAAATTGTAATAAAATACACAAATTTTCAACTAAAAAAAAAATGAATTTACAAACCAGAATGCAATAGTTAAATTTTCAGTTCAAAACATTAATTTTCAACAACATATAAAAGTTCTAACAAAATAGGTAATTTTTTAACCAAAGAAATAAAGTTTAAACTAAAATGAAGAATCTTATTAATGAATTTTTAACCAAGAAGATTAATTTTCTACTCAAAAAAGCGGTTCATCAACAAAACACATCAATTTTCAACTAAAAAAGATAAATTTTCAACACAAAATGGTACAATTAAATTCTGATTGCAGGAAAATTAAGTTTTAACAAAAAGTTGAGTTTTTAACTAAAGAAATGAATTTTCAACTAAAAAAGACCAATTTTCAACAAAATACATGAATTTTCAACGAAAAATGATCATTCTTCAACCAAAAATGGAATATTTACATTTTCCCGCTAGAAGAATTAGTTTTTGACCAAAGAACTTATTTTTCAACAAAATGCAGTAATTCTAAATTAAAAGAGAGAAATTTACAACTTAAAAATGGAATAGTTAAATTTTAAGTTCAAAACATTAATTATCAACAAAAAAAACTGATAAAATAGTAAAATTTTCAACCAAAGACATGCATTTTAAACCAAAATAAGGAATCTTCAACAAAATTAATAAATTATTAACGAAGAATATTAATTCTCCACCCAAAAATACGAATTATCAACAAGATACTTAAATTTTCAACTAAAAAAGATATTTTACTTTTGTTTGTAATCTTTTTCTGTTGAAAATTCAACTATTTGGTTGAAAATTAATGCATTTATTCGAAAAATTGACTGCTGGGTAGAAAATTCACTTTTTTCTTGAAAGATCATTGTTTCGAGTGGAAAATTAAACCTGGCTTCTGGAGAATTAATGTATTTTCTTGAAAATTCGTCTTTTTGAGCAGAAAATTAATCTTCTTTTTTGAAAAATCATATTTTGGTAGGATTCAAATATTTTGCTTAAAATTTGGGTTTTTTGGTTCAATTTGACCTGTGGAAAATGAGATTTTCTTATGAAAACAAATTTTCCAAACTGAAGATGTAACCATTCTTTTTTTCGAAAATTCAACTGTTTTGTTAATTATACGTCTTTTTTGTTGTTGGAAATTTAACTATTCGGTTGAAAATTCAACTATTTTTGGGAAAATTCATATATTTCGTTAACAATTCACCTTTTTGAACAGAAAATTAATCTCCTTTTTTGAAAAATTGTCATTTTACTTGAGAATTCAACTATTTTGTTTGAAATTTGTGTTTTTCAGTTTAATTTAACGACTTATAAAGTAGTTGTTCCATTCTTGAAAATTAATGTTGTGAACTGAAAAAGTAACTGTTCTATTTTTTGTTGAAGAATTATATTTTTTAGTTGAAAATTCATCTCTCTTGATTGAAAATTACATTCTTGGTGAAAATTCATCTTTGTAGGTTCAATATTCAACTATTTCGCTGAGTCATCATTTTAAGTCGGAAATGTAACTTTTTTGTTGAAAATTCGTCCTTTTGAATTCAAAATTCATACATTAAATACAAATTAATAAATCTGTCGTTGAGAATTCATCTTTTTTGTTTGATAACTGAACTATAAAAATTCAACTAATTTGTTAAAAATTAAACTTTTTTTCTTGAAAATTGAACCATTTTTTAAAAACTTCATTTGTGGTCGAAAATTCTAACCCATTTCAGGGTTCTCAAAATAAATATTTAGTGGAATTTAATTACCGAGCGAAATAATTTAAAGTCGTAACTAACTTTCCAGGTGGGAGCATTGCAATTTCGAGGGAATGTGAAGCTTTGCGGTTTCAAATTTAGACACTTTACAAACTCAAAAGGAAATAATTTAAATGCTTTCGGATGGAATGTATCTAAATTCAAAGTGGCGAGGCAATCTGAAAATGTATAGAGAACCGGAAAAATCAGGAATTTTTATATCGATTCTGGAAAGCCGGAAAGTGTCAAGAAAGTTTGTTATGCTGCATTTAGTTTACATTTTTATGACTCGAATGCAGCGCTGATAAAAGTCTAGTTTCAACTTTGTTGGAGAGAATTCAATTTGTTAGTATTTTATTATTATTTTAAAGCTTCTAGAACTTTTTCAACTTATAACGTTATTTTGTTACAGCAGGAAAATTCCAGTAAATTCAATTTTTCGTATTTACTCTCAATTTTTTGAAATGAGAAGATTATTTTTTTTATTTACAAAATATGATTCGCCGCGTGTGACAACCCGAATAAGTTTCAATATCCCTAGCGGCGAAATTTTTACAAAAAAGTACAGAAAACTAAAACTATTTTCAAGAGAATCTAGTTTATTGATACTCAATATTTGTCGTCCTAGGTCAAAAAAGAACATATTTTTGACTGCAAATAAAAATTGAACAACTGAGGAAGAATTGATTACGTTTATTGAAATTAAAAGATTAGAACTCTTGAAAATAACAATTTTCTCATTGGAAGTTATGACAAATAAACCGCAAATTAAAACATTCAAAGTGAAGTACTTTGGCATTTTAATCTTTTTAAATTAAAGCTTAAGAAATGTTAATTAAAAAGTTCAAATATTTTCGCGTATAAAATGAAAGCTTTTAAAATTTTTCTAGTGAAAATTTCTTAATTAAAAGCCAGTAAACTGCAAAATTTTAATTTTTTACTTCTTATACATTGTACAGTTGAAATATTACAAAAATAGAAAACCTACGCTATCATCTTCAATGCTATGAATTGAAGAATGAATACCAAAATTTATCAATTTTCAAAATTATAGCATTTACAGAAATTTCAAACTAGAAACATTAATTTATGCATCAAAATTCGTTTTGAAATCTTTAAATATTCTAACAAAAATTTTTAAAAAATCATTCAAAAATTTTCCGAGAATCTAATAATAATTTTATTATCTTGGACACAGATTGTTGATTTTGACTATTTGTTTTATTTTCAAAGAGGAAAAAACAGATTGAGGAAATACAAATATTACAGACAACTAAGCTTCTCCCTTTAAAAAAGTTTAAAAAATGTATCCAATGCACTTTATGAAGATTTTTTTATAAATTTTATTACGAATATTTTTTCTTAAATTACTTGGCCAACTTTGATTTTACAAATTCGTATAGTTGTACTTTGCAGATTTTTTTCCTCGCAGCTGTTTTTTTTTTTTACAAAATTAAATAAATTGATGAAATGCATTAATTTTTTATTTTAAATGAATGGTACCATATTATCAAATTATAATATGGATTCGATTTTTTAATTTCATAATATGTAATATTTTATAGAAAAATATTTTTTTTCTCTGGAATTAAAAATGCATATAATTGTTGGATAATTGCAAAAAATAAAATTTTTCATATTCGCTCACATCTGGAGCCTAATTCATGCGACCGATTTAAAATAAATTTCAATGAGAAATGAGTAAAATTTTAAAAACTTGAAGATATCGGTTGAAGATTGAATAATTAAATTTTCAGCAGAATAGTCAAAGTATCGAAAAATGGTCTGTCAAATGAATTCGTAACCCGAAAATAGGATTGTTTAACAAAAAAATAGTTTAATTTCTCACCAAACAATACAATTTTCAAACAAAAATATGAATTTTCTACACAAAATTAATTTTCAACTAAATATAGTTTAATTTTCTATCAAATTGTTAAATTTTTAACCTAAACAGACAAATATTTTACAAAACAGTTGAAATTCTGACCCAAAAGTATGATTTTTTCACTAGAATGATGAATTTTTAACCGAAAAAAATTGATTTTTTGCAAGTAGTTCAACTTTCTAAAAAGTTGTTGGTTTTTCAAACAAAGAATAGTTACATTTTGAGTTTAAAAAATTAATTCTCTATCAATGAAAATGAATTTTCAATGAAATATACAAATTTTTAACCAGAGAGATGAATTTTCAACTAAATTGATAAAGTTTCAACAAAAAAACGAGTTTTCAACAAAAAAGTGAATTATTCAACCCAAATGATGATTTTTTAACCAAGAAGATTCATTTTATAAAAATGGGAAAGTTAAAGTTAAGTCTTTAAAAAAAATTAATTTTGAATGTAATAGTGAATTTTGGAATCAAATACTGAAATTTTTAACAAATGATTTGAACTTTTACCCAAATAGTTTATGTTTGAACCAGATAGTAGACTTTTTAATAAAAACGCGATGAATTCTGATTCAAAAATATAGTATTAGACTTTTGGATCAAAAACTGTTGAATTTCCTTATTGGGCTCTATAGGTTCAGTTCAAATTTAAGCGAAAAAAAGAGAAAAAGGGTAAATTTCTCGAAAACACGGATAAAAAGAAGAATTCTTTAAAAAATAGGAAAGAGCAGGCATAGGGGAAAGAGTGCCAAGTCTGATATATCAAAGTGATTTTCAAGCTTATTGATAACTTTTTGACTATTCATATTTTTGGTTTGTAAATACAATCGTTTTGTAGAAAATTCATCTTTTTGACTTGAACATTCAACAATTTAATGTACAATTTTTTACTTTCTTGATTAGAAATTTGTCTTTTTCGTTTTAAAATCCATCTTTTTTGTTAAACAAATCTAATTTTTTTGGTTAAATGCAATTGTATTTAATTTCAAATTGAAAGCTCCTTTGGTTGAATTAATATCAAGTATTATATTTTTCCTTGAGAATTCATCTATATTTTTGTTGCAAATTCATGTATTTTGTAAAAAATCCAAGTATTTTATTTTATTCAAAAGAAACTCTTTAAACATTTTCGTTGAAAATTCATATTTTCGGCTTGAAAATAAAACATTTTTGCAGGAAATTCTTCTTTTTGGTTTGAACATTCAACAATTCAATGTACAATTTTTTACTTTCTTGATTAGAAATTTGCCTTTTTTGTTTCAAAATTGATCTACTTTGGTGAAAAAAAATCAAATTTTGTTGTTCATGAAAACTCAACTCTTTTTCTATTGAATTCAACTATTTTGGTATAGAAAGTTTAATTAGTGGGTTCAAAAATAACAAACATTTTTTTTAATCCAACTCTTCTTTTGAAAAGTGTTCATTTTGGTTGAGAAATCCACTTCTTTTGGTAAAAAAATGTTGGAAGAGGGTTCAGATATTTTTGCAAATTTGTCTTTTCTGCTTTATAATTTGAACACTTTGTTGAAAGTTGATCTATTTTATTAAAAATTAAGTTGTTTGGTTGAAGATTCATGATTTTAGTTGAAAATTCGTCTCTTTGGTTGAAAGTTATACTATTTTATTTCAAATTCGTTTTTTTTGGGGAGGGGGGGGGGATTAAAATATTTTGCTAGACAATTCTTCTATTTGGTAGAAAATGAACTTTTTTGTAGAAAATTAATATTTTCGGTATTAAATTTTAACTATTTGGAAAAATTCGTCTTTTTGGTTCAAAAATGGTAGAAAGTACAACTTTTTGGCCGAAAATTAAATTTCTGGCATAAAAGTAATATTTGCTGTATAAAATTTCAACCATTTGGCTGAAAATTTATGTATTAAACAATAAAAAAATGTTGTTAGAAAGACCAAATTTGGTTGAAAGGTAATTTTTTGTTGAAAATTAGTCATTTGGGCTTGAATACTAATTTTTTTTCGGTACACCGGAACTAATAATTTTTTACAAAAAAGTAAATTTTTAACCAAACAGTTGTACTTTCTACCATTCTCAAACCAAAAAGATAAATTTTCTACACAAAAGTTAAATCTCCAACAAAATAGTTTATTTTCAACAAAATTTTGTCTTTCTATCAAAATAGTTAATTTTTTCGAATACATGATTTTTCAGCCAAATGGTTAAATTTTAAGACCCAAAATATTGATTTTTAACAAAAAAGACAATTTTCTGCAAAAATGTTGCGTTTTCAAGCCACAAAATGAATTTTCGACAAAAAAGTTACTTTTAAACAAAATACAGTAGTTACATTTTTCCACGAAATATGTGAATTTTCAGCCAAAATGGATGAATTGTCAACGAAAAATATAATATTTGACATTCTTCCAACCAGAAAAGACTTGAATTGAATTTTCAACCAAAATAATTTAGATTTTTTGAACATGTTTTTAATTTGAAATGCGAACTGAATTAATAGAAGCCAATAAGAAAATCTGAATATTTTGAGTTGAAAATGAATTATTTTCGATTGAAAAGTTTACTACTATATAATTGGTAGAAAATTAATTTGGCACGGTGAAAATCTTTATTATTTTTTCGAAAATTTAATCAATTTGTGGACAATTTAACAATTTTGTTAAAAAGTTTTTTGTTTGAAAATTCGTCTTTTTGGTTTAAAATTTGTTGTAGGAAATGTTACTATTATTTGGTTGAAAATGAACTTTTTTGATTCAAAATTCATATTTTGGGTTGAAAATTCGTCGTTTCGATTTAAAAATTCGATAATTTGCTCGAAAATTTATTTTTCTTTGACTGAAAATTCTTTCTTGGTTGAAAATTCACCTTTTTAGGCTCCAGGATTCAAGCAATTTGTTTAAAATTTGTCTTTTCAGTTGAAACTTAATTACTTCAATGAAAAATTTCATTTTTCTATTTTTTGTCGATAATTTATGTTTTTTTATTAAAATATTGATATTTTCCGTTGAACATTCAGGTACTCTCTGAAAGATTCGTCTTTCTGGCCTAATTTAACAATTATGTAAAAAAGTCATCTTTTTTTTATTTTAAATTCAACTTTTTGCTTGAAAATTAACCTTTCGGTTGAAAATCTAGTTTTTTGTTGAAAATTTATATCTTCGGGTTAAAAACTCGTCTTTTTACTTGCATATTTGAAAACTGAGTGGAATTTTTTTTACTTGACTAAAGAATCTTTTTTGTTGGAAAATGATTGTTACTTTTTCTAGGAATTTTGATACAAATTTTGTGTTCATTTAAAACCTTTCAAAATGCATAAAAAGCTTATAAAAGTGTGTTCGACATCTTCCAAAATGCACGTTGTGTTTAGTATGTTTTGAAGCCTTTTCACGTTTGAAATTATTTTGGAATCTTTTCAAAACTTCGAAATATATTTTAAACTTACTTGATTAATTTTTAAATAAATAATTGTTCGATTGTCATTTATCATTCCATTTTTTAATCTTTTTGAATATTCTCTTAAAATTGAATTTTCAAAATAAAAAATAAAAAATGTTCCTAGCAAACTTGAGAGATTAAAAAAAATTTTAAACCTTCAAAGATCCCTAAAAAGCTTCAAAATTTCATTTTGAAATCTTCAAAAATCTAAATTCAGTTTTTAATTTTTCGACATCTCTTCCAGTTTTAAATTATTTCATTTCTATATCATAATTTTATTTTTAAAGTTCTAGAGTAAGAAGAATGTAGCATTTATGTGCATGATGAAACTGAAAAAAATTCATGATCTATAATGTAACATTTTACAGTCAACTCTCGCTTATTCCAAGGCGCACCTATGCCAAAGCTTACTTATTCCAAGTCCCCCATGCTGGAATATTCCAAGTGGTGCGGTTCCATCACCTTCCACCACGGTCTCTGTTCGATCACGCCCGCGTTAGTGGCTGACCAATTGAAAAGAGGCTACGGGAATGGATACGACTTTTCAGAGAGAATATTGTAAACGTAAATGGAAATCATAAATGTACGAATAGTAATGGTAAGTGTAGAATGTATTTTCTCAATCATGTTCCATTCTTTTGTCGATTGACAACCTTTCAGTGTCATGAAATAAAATAAAGTATCCAAAAATTGAGGTTGTTTATCAGACCGATTTCATCAGAATCAGGCACTCTCACTTTAAATTTCGGATAGTTGGTTGTAAGAATACTACAATTCGAACATTTATAACTTACTTTTACGTTTAGAATATTCTTTCCAATGAGGCGTATGTATTCCCATGTCAAGATGCACCAACTATGTTAACCTTCCTGACATTTCCACCTATCCTATCATGATCGTGACGTCACGCTAGAACACTCAATATTCCGCGAAATTCTTGAGTCGTTTTTTGATTCTATCATATTGATTTTTAGTTGACTATTTTTATTTTTAGAAATTATACTATTTCAAGGAAATGTTATATTTTTCACAATATTCGATTATCTTTTCGATCGTTCTGCATGTTTTTGAACGGTTCATACGTCAACAAAAGCACTTGAAAAAAACCGTCATGCATGATGCGCAAATGCAAGGACGTACACGCGCTTACAGTGCGCGCATCAATACAAGGCCGGTCAGCCAATGAACGTCGCTTGACAAAATCACCCCACGACTCGCATTAGAAGTGGGGGCCTCTCCAGTCTTGAAATACCCAAATTTGTACGTTTCGCGGCCCTTGGAATAGACGAGAGTTCACTGTATTTAATCAAGAGAGACACATACAAGCACAATTCACTTTATTGTTAAATAACAGTCAAAATAGTATGTTCACAATAAATGAATAATAACCATTTTTATATACTTGCATTGCATTTTTTTACAGTCAAATAATTGTTTCGAAAAACAAAATTTACCACAAATTGTTCAATTTTCTGGTTTTGTTAAAAATTTGAGCTCCTATTTAGATTTTTTTCCTGTAATATGATATATTTCACTTCAAAACTTGACTGAAAAACCTTTTCCGTTTCAAAGTACAACTCATTAGTTGAAAATGAAAGTACTTTGTTAAATATTAATTTTTTTAATGGTGACTCATCGTTATGGTTGCAAAATCTTTTTTTTGTTAAGATTGAAGTATTTATTCGAAATTGTTGTTAATTAATTTTTTTAACTGAAAATTTAATTATTCCATGTTTGGTTGAACCTGTTCGCTTACCAGTTTCAACAAAATACAGAAATTCCGTCTTTTATGGTATAGAATATTAATTTTCTTGGTGACTAATATATTTTATTAAAAATTAATCTTTTTTGATAGCAAACTAATCTTTTTTTATAGAAAAAATTTTTGTTATAGAAAATGAATCTTCATTGATAGAAAATTAATCCATTTTGATAGAAAAATACTATTTTTTAATAAAAATTCATTTCTTAGGTTGGAATTTTTTTTTCAAATTGAGATTTCTTTTTTCACTAAAAATTCACCTTTTTATTTTTTTTCGAGACAAAAATTTTCATTGATAGAAATTTAATTTTTATGATTGTAAATTCGCATGTTTGGTTGAAAATGTTACTATTTCGTTGAAAATTCATCTATTTTGTTAAACTTCGTCTTCTTTTATTGAAAATTTATCTTTGAGAGTGACAATACAACTATTTGTTTAAAAATTCATATTTTTTGTTGAAAAATGGGAACTCATTCAAAAATTCATTTCTCCGGTTAAAAATTTACCCATTTTTTGAAAATTGATTTCTTTTCATTGAAAATGATTCATTTAAAATTGAAAATGTAGCTATTCCATTTTTGCTAGAAAATGATTTTTTTTTAATTGAAAATTCTATTATTTTGGTAGAAGATGCATATTTTTGGGTTATAAATTCAACTTCTTTGACAGAAATTCATCTCTTTGTTGCGAAAACTCAAATTTTTGGAATAGTTTTTTTTTGGTTAAGGATTGTAATCAAATAGTTAAATTATCAACAAAATAATTCAATTTGCAACAAATTAGATGAATTTCTAATTAAATAGTTGAATTTTCTAACTAGAGAGACAAATTTTCAACGAAATTGTCCAATTTTTAAACAAAGAAGAAAGTAATTTTCAGCCAAATAGTCGAATCTTCAAAAAAAAGGTGAATTTTTCAGAAGACAGTTAAATTTTCAACCAAAAACTTTTCTACTAAAGAAGGATGAATTTTGAATCCAAAAAGATGAATTTTCCATATAGCAGTTGAATTTTTCCAAAAAAAGTTTTTCCAAAAAGTTGACTTTTGAACAAAGTAGATAGGTTTTCAACAAAATAATTTAATTTTTAACAAAATAAATCAATTTATAGTCACATGTTAAATCATCGATCTGCAAATAAGTTAATTTGTTGAAAAAAAAACATGACTTTTTAACAAAATAGTTTGAATTTAAAAAAAAAATTAATTTTCAACCAAATATGTATTTGAATTTTGTTACCACATAGTTTAATTAGCAACCTGAAAAGATGAATTCTCAAACAAATTTTTGAATTTAAAAAAAAATTTAATCTTTGAAAAAATAATTAAATTTTTAAACAAACAGTTGCATTTACAATCAATTTCTAACCAAAAATTTATTTTTTGACCTAAAAACATGAATTTTCAATTAAATGGTCGAAATTTCAAACAAAAAAATATTTAACTTCTACTAAATACTATTGCATTTTTTAACGAATAGTCGAATCTTCAAGTGAAAAAGTCAAATTTTTGTAGAAGACAGTCGAATTTTTGATTCAAAAGTACGAATTTAATATCCAAAAGGACGAATTTTCTAATCGAAAAGACGAATGTTCAACCAAACAGTTAAATTTTCAAAAAAATAATCAAATTTTAAACCAAAGAGTTGAATTTTTATCAAAATAATTGAATTTTCAACAAAATAGTTAGATTTTCAAGAAAAAAATTTTTTTCAAATTAAAATATAGTTGATGTTATAACCAAAAAATATTTTAGTTATTAATCAAAAACAGTTGAGTTTTTAATTTTACCAAAAAGACGAATTTTCAACCAAAGAAATGAATTTTCAACCAAGAAAGAATTTCTTTCAAGACAGGCAAAAATTCGATTCCAATATTATATGATGAACAAAAAAAAATTTATAAACAAATTATTTATTGAAACAATGTTTTCCACGATTTTCAAAAATTTTACGTTTCTTCAAATTATATTGAACGAAATTTAAATAAAAACAATATAATGATGAAGAAATTTCTTCTTAAGATTATTATTGTTAATATTATAAACAAATTTAATAAACAAATGCATTCATCAGGCATTTTTTAACAGGAAAATTCGATTTTTTCAATTCCATTTTTTTCAATTAGGAACTTTATCATAATTTTAGCAAAATACATAATTTTTCGATTATTCTTATGATTTTTAGAAACAAATTTAATAAACAAATGCATTATTCAGACATTTGTCGGTAGAAAAATTCGTTTTTTTCCATGCCAGTCATTCGAGTTCGGAACTTCAGGATGATTTCAGCAAATTCATAATTAATTCATAAATGTTATGATTTCTTTAAACAAATTCAATAAACAATTGCATTAATCAGAAATTTGTCGACAGAAAAATTCGTTTTTTTCGATTTAAACTTTTTTAATTAGGAACTTCATGATAGTCTCAGCAAAATTAATAATTTTTTTATCAATTTTATGATTTCTTAAACAAATTTAATAAACAAATGCATTGCTGGGGCATCTGTCGACAGGAAAATTCCTTTTTTTCGATTTCTGACTTTTTTATTGGGATCTTCATCATAAAATCAGCAACATTCATGATAAGTAGATAAATTATAAGATTTTTCAAAACAAATTTAATAAAAAAATGCATTTTTTGGGCATCTGCGAACAGAAAAATTAATTTTTTTCGAGAATTTAATAGATGAATGCATAATTCGGTTTATTGAGTTTGTTTTAAAAAACCATAGAATTGATCAAAAAATTATTAATTTTACTGCAGCTATTATAAAGTTCCTAATTAAAAAAGTTGGTATCGAAAAAAACTAATTTTGCTGTCGTATAATGCCTGATTATTGATTTTTTTAATTAAATTTGTTTATAATATAAAAAATTATAATCTTAAGAGGAACTTTCTTATTATAATATTGTTTCCATTCAAATTTCTTCCTATAGCTTTAAAAAACGCAAAATTATGAAAAATCGTGGAAAACATTCTTTCAACAAATAATTTGTTTATACAAAATTTTTTTTGTCAATTATATAATATTGGAACATCTTCAACTAATGTTACTCTGTGAAAATTAGATGATTATACGCTTCTTTTTCAAATTTTTTTGTCCATTTATTATTTTGAACCTATTATTTAAATAATAGGTATTAAAAAAAAAGTGCTAAACCACAAATTCTCGTGAGAATGAGATCATTGTAGAATTCATAAACCAAGTGAACAAGATCAGGATGCCAGACTATTCGAGCACGTAATCACTGTGAATTCCGTACACGTAAAATAGAAGCGTTGATATCGAAAATATAATGCTAGCTCAGTAATTTTCAGACTAACTGACCTAGTTTCTCTGCAATGTTTATATTTTTATAATAAATTATGTTTTTGTTTAACAACAATTTATAACTTTTTTCTTAAATAAATACAGTTAACTATAATAATCTACGAATGCATTAATGCGGTATAAAGCTTAACAAAAAACACTTCAGAACGGCCGAGGGCTCAGGCAGTAGCGTTTCGAATGCATAGCCGGAAGGTCGCGTGTTCGATTCTCGCTGCCTGTACTTTTTTATTTATTTATTTTCACGTATTAAAATGTTTCTACTTTTAATTTTACATAAATCAGTAAACCGTATGAACAATTCATAACATTTATGGAAAATAAATTTACTTGCGAAAAACGTGATAAAGAAAAAATAATTTTTTCATAGAAAATAAATCTTTTTTGATAGAGCATTAATCTTTTTTGATAGAAAAATACCATTTCTTAATAGAAATTCATTTCTTAGATTGAAAATTAATTTTTTTCACTGAAAATGTACCTTTTCCATTTTTTGTTGAAAAAAATTTCCATTGGTAGAAATTTTATCTGCATGGTTGTAAATTCATACATTTGGTTTAAAATGTTACTATTTTGTCGAACATAAGCGTGGTCCAAAATTGCATTTGGCAATTTTTTTTTTTTTATTTTTATGGGGACACCCCCCAAATTTGTTCCAATCTACACAAAAATAAATATATTTTTTGTTTTGAAAAAAATGATATTTAGGGGTGCCGTAAGCCCCATGAACTAAAACATGTATTTCCCATAAGAATACGAATAAAATATTATAGGGTCCCAAAGAATCCCCATAAGTGAAAAAATGGGTTTTCGAATTTTTGGCGTTAATTATGATTTTTTTGCGGTTTTCTGAATGCGAATTGTTGCTAATACACAAAATATTACTTTATGCTGAAAATTATATGTTTTCATGAATCGTTTAAACAATTTATTATTGTTTTTAGCAATTTCCTTATAGAATGGAATTAGAAAGACGCGGTTTTTTAACAAAATTTTAATTTGTTGTCCAATTTTCAATTAGAGGAAAGTGATAGTTCATCAATGTTAACAAGAATGATTGTTTAAACAATTCATTATTAATGTCAATAATATTCCCTTAAAAAAATGATACAAAATTGCAAAAAAAAATCCCTTTTAGTCAAATTTTCAATTAAAATAAGTTGAGTGATTAATTAGAGTCAGGAAAATTAATTGTTGAAACAATTTATTATCATTGTTAATATTAATAATTGTTATATTATTAATATTAATATTGTTAATATTCGATTCTTTTTGCTCTCTTCCCAATGCTTAAAACTATTAATTCAGATAAAAAAAGCTATTTTACACAATTATTTCACACATTGGGAAAAGAGCAAAAATAATTCACTTAAAACAGTAATACCACTCGAAAAATAATTTTTGTTGAGTTTTACTTATTATTTGTTCATAAATAAAAAGGCGATGCAAAGTTGAAGATTTTAGAAAAAACCGCCTTTTTCTAACACTTATCTATGAAAAAATAGTCATAAACAATATTAAATTGTTTAAAAAACTGTTTTGTTAACTCTAATTAATTATTACCTCACTAAGTGAAAAAAGGACAGAAAGGTAAAAACTGCCGAAAAACCGCAACTATCAGGCGCAATTGATATAGATAAAGATAGTCATAAACAATAACAATTTGTTTAAACAATTATTTTTGCTCAATCTAATTAATTATCAAGTTACGCCTAATGAAAAATAGACAAACAGTTAAAAATTTCAGAAAAAACCGCAACATTCCACCAATTAAGCAAAGAGAATATTATTAACAATGATAATGAATTTTTAAAACATTTATTTTGTAAACTTGAATTCATTATTACTTCACTCCAAATGAAAATTAAACAAAAAGCCAGAAATTTAAAAAAACGCATCTTTCCAGCATTATTCATATATAATATTAATAATAAGTATAATAAATTGTTTAAACAATTAATTTTATTGACTCTGATTAATTGCTTAACTTATCTTCATTGACAATTTGACTAAAAGTGATTTTTTTGCAATTTTGTAGCATTTTTCTAAGAGAATATTATTAAAATTATTAATAAATTGTTCAAACAATCAGTCTTGTTAACATTGATGAACTATGACTCCCCCCTAATTAAAAATTGGACAACTAATAGAAAATTTGTGAAAAAAACCGCGTCTCTCTAACTCCATTCTATGAGAAAATTGCTAAGAACAATAATAAATTGTTTAAACAATTCATGAAAACATCTAATTTTCAGTATAAAGTAATATTTTATATATTAGAAATAATTCGCATTCTAAAAATTTCGAAAAAATCTTAATTCGTGCCAAAAACTCGCAAAACCCATTTTTTCATTTATGGGGTTTCTTTGGGACCCTATAAAACAGACTTAGGTTGTTGGTATTTGAAAAGTGATATTTTATTCATATCCTATGACGAATTGTGAAGAGAAATGTTTAATGTCAACTCGATTGAGATGATATTGAGGATTCTGAATCAGATTTACAAAAACGTCTTTTTTTCTTATGGGAAATACATGTTAAACTTCATGGGGCTTGCGGCCACCCTATTGAACATTCATCTATTTTGTTAAAATTTCGGCTTTTTTGGGCAGCAATTAAAATTTTATCATCCTTTACTTTTTTCGAAAAATCTATTTTTTGTGTATCTTGCGTTAACCTAGCACCGCTGTCGAAAATCACAAAACAATAAAAATTCAATTCAACCAGAATTTTTCTTTTTTGAGCTCTCGAATTTAACAAAAAATCAATCGCTCCAAACAACTCTTGGGTTCCAGAATCAACCCCTTTCGAAAAATTGGAATTTTTCACAAACTGCCTGAGTTGTGATCTGTGAGTTGTGAGTTGTGAGTTGTGAGTTGTGAGTTGTGAGTTGTGA
>CAKNXH010061883.1:111836-140433 GCA_932178445.1 Andricus quercusramuli | reverse complement strand
GTTGAAAAGTCATGCTTTTTGGTTAAAAATTCGACTATTTAGCAGAAAATTAACTAATAAGTTACAATTCTTATTTTGGTGTTGGAAAGTGAACTGGAATCTTCTTTGGATGAAAATTTAATTATTTAAAAAAAAATGTTTAATTCATCTGCTTTAAAAGAAATATTCCATCTTTCTGGAATAAAAATGCAATTGTTCGGTTGAAAATTCAACACTGTTTTGAAAATTTGTCTTTCTGATTTCAAAATTCACCTGTTTTAGCCGAAATTACATCTTTCTTGGATAAAAATGCAACTACTTGGTTTAAAATTCAACTAATTTGTTTAAAAGTCACAGTTTTTGGTTGAAAATTCTGCATCCGTTTCAAGAGGAATTTCATCATTCTTGGACAAAAATGCAACTGTTTGGTTGAAAATAAAACTATTTCGTACAAAATTTACTTTTTGTTTAGAATTCATATTTTATATGTTTTAGTACGAATTTAATCTTTTTCGGATAAAAATTCAACTATTTGGTAGAGAATTCAACTATTTCATTGAAAATTCATCGCTTTTGTTCAAGGAAATTCGTCTTTTTGGATGAAAAATTCAATTTTCTTCGTAGAAACTTATTTTTTGTTAAAAAATTCATATTTTGATCTTGAAAAGTCAACTGGAATCTTTTCCGGATGAAAATTTAAGTATTAAAAAAAAATGGTTTTCTTTTTAAATAAAAATTCATCTGTTTCAAGAGAAATTTCATCTTTTTTGGATAAAAATGCATCTATGGGGTAGAGAATTCAACAATTTCGTTAAAAAGTTTTTTTTTTGCAAATTTCGTCTTTTTGGATTGAAAATTCATTTTTTTTCGTAGAAACTTATTTCTTGATTAAAAATTCATATTTTGATCGTGAAAAGTCAACTAAAATCTTTTTTAACAGAAAATTCAACTGTTTTTCATTTATTTTTTTGATTTATAAATTCATCAGCTTTGGTTGGAATTTCATTTTTTTTAATGAAAATGCAACTTTTTGGTTAAAAATTATTCTTCTTTGCTTGAGTATTCAACTATTTTGTTTGAAAGATTTCGTTGAATAACTTGGTTAAGAAATTATTTTTTTGAAGAATTATATTTTTAGTTGAAAATTCATCTCTTTGGTTGAAAGTTTAAGTAATTTGCTGAAAATTAATGTTTCCAAATTGAAAATTCAACTACTTGGGTGAAAATTAAACTACATTGTTAAAAATTTATTTATTTTTTTTGATTGAAGGCTCATGCCTTCGGTTAAAAATTTAACTTTTTAGCGGAAATAATTCTGTTTTTGGTTTAAAAGTAATTTTTTAACTGAAAATGTGACTTTTCCATTTTTCTTAAGATTGGTCTTTTTTAGTTGAAAATTCTCCTTTTTTGGTAAAAAAAAATTTCTTGGTTTAAAGTTTCATTTTTGTTGGGTAAAAATGCATCAGTTTCGCGGGAAAATAATTGTTTGCTAAAGTCATATTTTTTGTTTGTAAATTCAATTTTTGCAGAGAAAGTTCGCCTTGTGGCTTGAAGGTTCAACAATTTCGGTAAAATTTTCTTTCTTCAGTGAAAAATCTTAATTTATTGAAAATTCGTCATTTTGGTTTTAAAAAACTTTTTTTTTTCTATAAATTTCTTTTTTTTATTGAAATATAAAATATGACCATTTTGGTGGGGGATTCATATTTCTAGGTTGAAAATTTAACTATTATGTTAAAATTTTTATTATTTTGTTGAAAATTCAAGTATTTTGTTAAAAAGCCATCTCTTATAGTAGGAAAGACATTTTTTGTTCAAAATAAATTAATAAATTTGAAAATTTTGAATTTGTATCCAAAATACTGTTTTATTCCGTTTATAAAAAATTCGATGTTAAAAGTATTTCAAGATAAATATGCTTGTATTTGAATATTGATGATCAAGAAAAACTAAAAATAGTCAAGAAAAAATAAGTGAATTCTGCAACAGAAGTTATCGGACACCCTGCCTTATTCTACTAGCAATAAGTAGTAAAACATTTTTGGAAACTAAAAATTACGTACAGGTTGCGGGGGGGGGGGGTAGAAATATTTCGTTACAGTTTGTTACAGGACGGTGGGGGGGTCTCATAGAGGGCCCATGATCCGTTACGTAATTTAAGTACGGCCCCTTGAAGGAATCAATATCTATACATTGCCATCCCAAACTTGAAAGTCTAAGATCAGGTAGCTTCAGATTCCAAATCGCCAGGCTGAAAATACAAAATTCGTCTTATGCGTTAATTTGTAATTCTGATAGTTCTTTGGAAACATAGATATTTAAAGCTCATGAATGAAAATCAAAAATTATTTTGGCTTCTTTCGACTTCCGAACTCTAGAAAAGAAAATTTGATTTGATTGATATCAGAAGTCAAAAAGGTTACCAAGTTACAATTCCGATGATTTGAAATTGACCTTTCCGAACTAAATTTCACATTCTTCATATATGAAAGCTTTATATCCGAAATCAAATTGTTGTTTATAACCTGATAGCACTTACTCTTTACACACACTTACCCACCATTCGGAATGGTTTAATTTCAAGAAAATTATTCCATTTCAATTGTTTTCTATCCTAATTACTATTATCTTTTAAGCTTCATGTTAGTTTTTCCGAAATGGATACCAACTGAAAATAAAAGGTAAGATATGCCAGACTAGTTGGAGTAAAATTTCCGAAAATGTTACGTAATATGAAGTCAATTATTCAGAATAGTAACTTGAGCTATCGAAAGACCTAATGCATATGATATACCTTTCTATCAACAGTTTCTTACTGCAAATCTATAAAAACCTATCAAAACAAGATAACAACTTTATGATTCTAACAGAACGTATTAGCTCTGAACTATTCTAAATTATCATTCGCAATACAAACACATTTATTCTTTAAACAAAATGTAATCGTCTGTTTCTTCTTGCAGAATTAAGTTCACAATTTGATGGTTTGACTAATGGCGCTCCTTTTCCTGGTGTTTCTACCAGCAGCTCATCTCCTTCTTCTGGCAGACAAAATTGTCCTGTCAGGTCTGTTTCCCCTGCCAGCTCTTTTCGTGAAAGGTCCAGGTCTCCTTCTGTCAGGAATATAGCTTCACCTAGCGGGGTTACTTCTTCTGGAGTGCTGGGATATAGACTGGATCAGCTTGAGTTTATTCGACTTATTTCCAAAAGAAATCCGAATCGGCTTTTCGAACTTCGAAGATACACTTTTCCTGCGGATGAAAGAATTAAAGTACTCAAAGGGCATCGTGACTTTCCGCCCGTGCCGACCGGAGAACAAATTGTACTATCAACATCAGATGGTGACGTCTTTGCAATATTGACGAGTTATAACACTTTTGCTGGAATATATAAACATAATCCTCACATGAAACGTAAAGGACGGGCAAAAATAAACATAAAAAGCGGCATCGTTACACCATTGACACCAGATGAAATCGAGGAAATTCCACTAGGCCCCGCTCGTCGCGTCACACATGATTTTATAATACAGCATGTAAACCACAATGATAGGTAAATTACTTTTCAAAACAAACTAATTATCGTGACGTCACATTTTTAGCTAATTTTGTATTCGAGCATTTAAACCATGGTGATAGTAATGTGACTTCTTAAGTCACTACAATAGCTTTTTGAGCTAAAAATATTACTTTAGACGATAAACTAATTGGATTTTGCCACTCAAAGTTATTTTATATCATAAATTTAGAAGCGATGAAGTTAAATCTCCAATCGATTATTTTTATTTTAAAAAATATCATAGAAAACCTTATGCGAATTCAGAAACAGTTGTCCTTATTTAATGCCACCCATATTGCTGGCATTTCTCGTGGTAGGTCATCTTCATCTTCTCCTTCTTTTTCATTTGACAAATAACATTTTCCTGCCAGGTCCCATTCGCCGCTCAGGTCTTCTCCTGACGGGACTTCTCTTCATGCAGGGCCCAGGTCTCCTGTTTCCAGGTGCATGGCTCCACCTACCAGGCTTCCTTCTTCTGACGGATCTATATATGGACTTGACCAACTTCAGTTCATTCTGCTTACTTCCATCAAAAATCCTAACCGGGGATTCGAACTTCGGAAATACACTTTTCCTGTAGATAAACATATTTTATTACACGAAGGACAGAATCAATATGTGCCGATGCCAAAGCAAGAACTCATTGTATTGTCAACATTTATTGGTGATGTCTTCGCAATATTGGAGAGTAGTAATTGTCTTGCTGGAATATATGCGGCTATTCATGGTCATAACAATAAACTTCGGGTAAAAATAAACATGCAAAGTGAAACGGTTACCCCATTGACCACAGATGAAAAGAGTGAAGTTCCAGTAGGCCGCCTCCGCCCAATCTTGAATTGTTTTAGAGTACAGCATGTAAAATACAATCATATACGTCATTAGGTCAGTTGAAAGAATGTAAAAAGAAATGAAAGAATGTTCTTGGTTCAAAGCAGTCTTTAAATATCAGGAGTGACTTGTAATTACAAATAATAATAAAAACTATATATTATGGTTCCCAAGGCTTCGATCTTTCGTCAATGCCCCAGCCAGTCTTTTTCGGAAACAGTTCGTATTTAGGACAGACTCTGAGGTTGATCCTCAAAAAAAGCTGCTATAATACGAACCAAATTCAAAACGAAAGAACTTAATATTAGAGAAAACGCTATAGAAGACATCAATTCTGTACCTCCTATGGAATCAGACTCTGAGAATTCACCGCAGAATGATACGACTGACTCAGATTCATCGTGTGCCACGAAAAAAAGAAAATCGCAGGTAGAATAAAGAGAAAAGACAAAGGTAAAAAACGGAAGTTGCCAAAATTTGCAAAAACTAGTTTGCCTGCACTAAAAAAAAAAGAGGGATGAGAAAACCCCAATAACTTTAAGTCACGTTAAGACAAATACTAAACAGAAGTTTTGTTTCATTTCCCCTAGAAAATATTTGTTGACCGCAATTATTATTGTCTTCAACAATAATAATTAGGTTGAACATGCCGGAGTATAACCTCATCCCATTTAATGGCAGTTGGATCTCCAATATGGAATTTATATGACTATCTAATTTATCTTTTCCTGAATTAATAAATTTATTTAACTTGGGTTCAACTCTAAAAACGGTTTTCATTTTGAATTTATTTAACAGCCTTTCAAAATTTTGTGAAATTGTAGCTAAGAAAGGGATGCAGATGATAGCAGAATAGCGGCATCGATGAGGTTTCTAACACTCCCTATTTTATGTTGAATAGGATAATTGGATACAAAATTAAGAAGTCTTCCTGAATGATTTGCTTTCCAAAACCAATTCATAATAATTGAGTCATTATCGTCTCGGCATGTTTGGAAACATAGAAAGCTTATACATTCCTTGTTCTCAATAACAAAGGCAAACTGTAATCTGAAGTGGTGAGAAATTAACTGTGATACTATAAAACTAATTTTATCTGTAGGAAGAATAAGAAATGCATCGTCTGCATAGCGGAAATACACAAGAAGTTGGGAACCCAATTTTTTGTGACACTCGTTTCAAGATCTTGCATAAAAATCTCAGGGAAAATTGTGGAGATAGGTGACCCCATGAAGTTGCCAGGTGCCTGTCTATAAAATCAGTTATCAAATTTTAAATAAGTGGAATTCATCAAGAAGATGATACCTTTCTTAAAATCATCGAACGGAATTTGTGTATTTTTACTAACGTGATGCCACCTATCCTCTATGCCTTTAATAACAAGATCTAAAGGAACGTTAGTGAAAAGTGATAAGACGTCCAAATAGGCAATGATATGGTCATCAACAATTTTGGTTTAGTTAATGTAATCTTTAAAAGCAAGTGAATTTTCACTAGAATATTTTCAGGTCGGTAAGAAGTCAGAAATTATCCTGTTGAATATCTTGGTCAAAACATATAGTATCTGTATTAATAGAAGAAACAACTGGTTTTAGAGGACAATTTTGTTCATGGATCTTATGACGACCATGACACCTACTATCGGCACAAAAATTAAAGGCATCTGCCTTCGTGGCTGAACAACTCAGCCAAAAAGAAATGCAAGAGTAATAAGTAAATAGTAATTTGAAAGCTGAAAATGTTTCACGTTATCAAACTTGAAGACGTTAATGTAAAAAAATTGGTGTGCTTCGCAGACTGCAAACTTCAAATAAAAAGTGAGGAATTCTGGGTACATTTGAGAAGAGTGAAGTTCAGAGCATTATCTCTTATACAAAAGGCAATGGGAAAATTTTAAAAAAATTCAAGAATATAAGGAAAACATTTGTGAAGAAGTTGCAGTTGACAAATTTCAGAAATAGTAGAAATTGTTGCTTAAAATTTAAAAAATGTACAGCTGTAATATCTTCAGTTCTAACAAAGATATTAAAACGATTTAAACTCTAAACTGTAACAGATAGGCTCTGTGATTATTTGAAATCTTCCGGAAGGAAGTGATTGTTTTATTTTTGGTCGAAATCCGAGCTTGTCAAGTACAGTGTTGGGTATGTTACTTTTCAGGTCACCATAGAAGCTTTTTTGAATGCAAATCTTACTTCGGTCACTTCTTCTGATGAATAAAAACCAAGGATCTAAGAGTTTCTGAATTTTATTGACTTTTTTTAAATTCCTTTCAATTCACTCTGAATTGTTCGCAATTTTCTCGAAGTCTACTGGACTTAATGGTTCTTTCACGGATCTTCATTTTTTTTAATTCATCCTGAAGACTTCTAAATTGTGATATTGCTTAACTTTTATCCTAAATCCTTTATATTATTGAAGAAGATTTTTAGTCATTCCAAATAATTTCTCCAAATAACAAAAAATTTTTTTGAAAGTTTCCAAGAAAATAAAGATATTTTCTGAAAATTTGCGAGAAATGTTTTAATGATTTTGTAATAAAGCACTATGTTTCAAGAGATTTGAAATAATTCAAAAGATTTTTTACATTAGTAAAAAACAATTTGCGAGATGAAATTTGAAAATATTTTTGAAAATTTACAATGCGATGTAGATTTTAGAAGATTTTGAAATACAATTAGAGGTCTTTTTCGAATTTTTGAAAAGTTATAAGATGATGAAAGAATATTCTTGAAATTCCTAGGAATATTGAAACTGATTTCTTGCTTTGAAATATTAATTTTGGGAAAACATTGCAGGAGAGTTTCAAATCTTAGGAAAGATGATCAAAATGATTAAAAATAGTCCGTAAGCTTTCAAGATATGTTTAGGAATAATTTGAGTCATTTGAGGAGATATTCAAGATTTTCTGAAATTTCAAAGTGATTTAAGTTCCTTCTCAGCAGTCTAATTCTGAATACATCTAAATATCTATTTCAAGGCAGCTTTTGTTGGAAATTACGTGAGGAATATAGCTTCGAAGTATTTGATTACATCTTATCACTCTAGCGATAGCAATGAAAAATTACGGCGATAAGAATAAAAAGATACAAATAAAATGTTGGGTCTTTCTGTTCAACGCTCAAGATGCTAAATATATACTGCAATAAAACAGAAAAATATTTTGATTCGGACTATGCAGTTCATCCTAATTGCGATTATTTTCCAAACTCTCCTTGAGTTCGGCCGAAATAAATACGAATTTATTGTGTTTTATTTTATTTATTTATTCTAGAAAACTAACCTTTCAATTTATATCTTCTTGAACAGAAATTCTTTACCACTAATAAGTACAGAGGTGCTCGAAAAATTCCGTTTCATTTACATTCGTGAGATTGCGTATAGATAGAGGGAATATACCAGAGAAGGGATCAAAGTAGACCTCGTATTGAATGTTGATAAGATCTTGATTTGAGAGGAATGAGATTGAGTGTTGAGGAAAGGAAATTACTTTGTCTAGGTCATCAACAATCATCAAGTCAATCCTTGTACTAGAATAAGAGGTGTGGTGCATGCTATTATGGAGAACTATAGATAATCTGGCGGAGAACACTACTGATTTTAAATAGTAAGTGAAATTGTTCGTAGCATTAAGATTTGTGCTTAGGTCACCAGTAAGTACAATGTTATCATAATTTGGTATAAGGTCAAAAATGTCAGTATCCAGTGCTTCCATTTTGAATCTTGTTGATAATCATTAGTAATGCAAAAGCATGCTTTCTCCAAAACGATGTTACGTCCCATCTTCAGTTAATTTTGCAGCTTCCGTATCCAAATAGTGTATTGTGTATCAAGGGCGTAAAGAAGGTTATCCTGACAAGTGTTAACTTGCCGCTTGAGCGAAGCAAGCAAGGCAGTCACACGAGGCAAAAAAGTCGTACGCCCTGGATACACACCATACTTTTTGTTCTACCCTCCTTGAAAACAAGCATGTCAAGAAGATTGAGGATGTTTGGTGTACTTGGCAATTTTAGATTATAAGTGAAAGGGAGAAAGAGCGTACTTTGCAGAAGGGAGACTGTAGGGCCCAACGATACAATTTGTTTTTAAGATGAAGATAATTTCCTCCATATTATCACTTGCGTGGTGTATTGTATGTGTAGCGGGCGTAAATTTTTATGTAGCAGGCGTAAAGTTATATGTAGCGGGCCTAAAGATTTATGTAGCGGGCGTAAAGTTTCATGTCGGTCTGATGGCGGTTTGCGCATGTGCGAACGTCACTGGGCTGGAAGCAGCCACATTACGCCTGCTACAACAAACGCATCGACAGCCTCGAAGTCAAAGTCCAGGAACTTGAAAACAGGACCGTCGACAACGAAGCTTACTCGCGCTGTATTGTGGAGATGTCAGACAGGATGAAACGTGAGAAAAATTTAATTGTGTTTTGTTGCCCTAAAGCTAAAAACGTCTCCGATACCTCCCAGATTGCCACTGAACTGTGTGATATTATTAATTACTATCTTAAAAATATTGATCATGATGACAACTCGAGCAACATCAAATTCTATAGAATTGGTAAAAATCCGCAGTCCTCTGGACCTCCATGCCCAATCAGAATAGTTTATGAAGCTGAAAATTTTGCCACACAATTCTTCGAAAATATTGAATATGAAGAAGGGATTGCCGAAAGCAGATAATTCAGGAAAAATGACTCTCTCACAAGATCGCACCCAGGCACAGCGAACCCGTGACAAAAACTGAAAAAAATCTTGAAGGATCTTCGTTATCATGGAGAGCAGCATCTAAAAATGGTGCATCATCTAGAGGAACAAAGACTTGTCCTTTCGAAGCCGCATACAATGAATTTAAAACCTCAGCGAGCAGTCAACAGTACTCAATAAACGTATCTTTTCCAGTTATTGCTGACACCCATATAGTTGACGTAAGTTTGTTAAATAACGTATCTTCATATTGCTAAACTTTTATATCCTATTGATAATGTAAGACATTGCATAATATTGCAAAAGAACCTCGACTCATTTGTTAAGTGGTGCGCTGACAACTCACTTGACATCAACGCCTCAAAATGTAGAATAATGTCATTTGCACGCAAAACTTTTCCTATTTATTTTCAGTATAAGATTGAGGGTTGCGCTCTGGAAAGGGTGAAGTATACGCGAGATCTGAGTATCATATTTGATGACTACCTACGTTTCAACGTTCACATTGATTACGTAATCAGAGAAGCCAATAGGGCCTTAGGATTTCTAATCAGGTCGTCCCACTCGTTCAAAAATCCCCTTGCGATTAAGATTTTATTCTATATGATTGTTAGATCTAAACTAGAATACGGAACTGTAATTTGGCAACCATCTGTGAAATACCTCTGTGACTCTCTTGATAGATGTCAAACAAATTCCTTAAATTTCTCACCTGGAAGGTTAATGGCCAAACTTTGCCCCAAGCATCAGATTATATCGAGCTCTGTGATAAGTTTGACATGTGTACATTGCAAGATCATTGAAATTTGTAAACTATGATGTCCTTTTTGAAACTAAGAAAGGGTCACATTGACTGTCCACATTTATCATCACATAGCATAAAAGGTGTTTTGCCTATATTATTATTTTAAAGTTTATGCAAGTATGCAGGCGAGTTTGCAATATAGGAAACTTCTATATTACAATGTGAAATTAATGCAGTTTTGCCAATGACTCTGTGACTTCAAGGCGGCAAGTTAAAATTTATGAAAGTTTCATTTTGTGAAGGGATATTTTAGGGAAGTTGACCAAACGATTCTGTGACGCCATGATATATTATCATTGAATTCTCAGCAACTGATATAAAATTTGAAAAAATACCTCCTATAACTGCTTTTCAAGAAGAGAATATTAAAAAAAGTTTCCAATAATCAAAAGAAATTACAGAAGTTTTGCAAAGATACATTAAAAGTATACTGAAAGTGGTAATTTATTTATAAACATTAATTTCGAGAAAACATTCAAAAATATTTTGAAACATTACGAAAGATTTCCAGAATTGTCAAAAACAAATGCAGAAGATTTCAAGATATTTTTAGGATTTTCTGAAATTTTTAGGCGATCGAAGTTTCTCCTCAGCAGTCTCATGCTCAATATATCTAAATATATATTTCGAAGTAGCTTCTGGTATTTTCTAAGTTGAATACAAAATTTTCAAATTGTGAAATTTCAAACTAACTCTTTGAAGATAACGATTGCAGCACCTAAGAATTGCGTAAAAAAATATATGTTCTAGGTAGTTAATTATATCTTATCACTTTAGTGATAATAATGAAGAATTAGATACACTGCCAACCAAATTCTTTATCAACTTATGCATCAGTTTTCCCTCTAATTGCAAACAATGAGGATCATTTATACCGGGGTCGTCATCTTGACTGTGATACTTAGTTCTTTTGGTGAATATAATACTATACTATATCTATAATTTCAAATAAAATTTTGAGCTTGCCGCAAATAAGAAATTTCGCTTCGGAATATGCATTCTATCCTAATTGTTATTATTTTTGAAACTTTATTTGCGTTCGGCCGAAATAAATACAAATTTATTCTGTAAGGTGATCTATGCCAAAACAGAGGAAAAACATTTTTTAAACGTTTCACGTAATTCATATCCATGTTTTCTGAATGAGTCCTCGCTCCTGGTAGAAAAATTATAGACAAAAACACAGTTTTTCATGCGAATATTATCATAGCAAACAAATTCATAAAATAATTGTTAAGAAAAGTAATTTTAAGAAAATTCTATAAAAAAATTGTCACAACTCCTACAGTACTCAATCAATAAAACTCAGGGTAAATTTATAAGCTTTTAATACCTTTATGAGCATCAGTTCGAACCAGCTTCATGCTTCAAACGGAACATATTTGCATTTATTCCTGGAAAGTTCCTAAGGCTAGATAGCCATATAAGGAACAGGTGATATATACGACAATTAAATTGTGACTTTGAACGATATAACGATTAAAATAAAAATGGGTATTTCACAAGAGTGAAGAAATAAGCTTCAATACACATAATTAGATGTCGTCTATTACCAGTAATACAGTAAGTGTACATTCGCAAATATGCGGGTTTAAGAATAAATACATTCATATGCCCGCTTATATATGTTTTAAACTCAAGGATTTCAGTGTTACCAATGTGTAATTTCGAGAGTAGGATTTGAAGTTTCGAATAAATAACCAAAAAGTAGTTCTTTAAAGTGATATTGTGAAGGTGCATTCTCATTGTTATAGGCAGTTTGTTTCAAAGACGAGCACCTGGAATAATGTAGGAACTTTGCATTTTACATGTATGGTGTGGCTGAATTTTCAATACTGTTTTCATTTCACAGAGTTTGGTTTTTTTTTTTTTTTTTTTTTTTTTGGCAACGTTGAGAGGTCCTGGTCTTTCTTTATACTGGGTAATATGTTCGCTCTTTGGGATGTTATATATTAACCGAATGCAAGCATTAGGCTTACGCTCAAGCTTGTCATTCAGTTCATTAGAAACATCGTCATATACCACACAAACGTAGTCAAAGGAAGAGAAGATAAGGCTTTTAATCAGGAAAATATGCGTTGGAGTAGGAAGTGATTCTTCATTCCTGTTAAGCTTTTGGAGGACACTTGGGGTTTTCCTCAGAATACCCGCAACTTTTTCACTTCAGGTAGGAAAGCGATTAAGAATATAGCCTAAATATTTGACAGAATACACAAAGGGGATGAGAAGCCAATCGATCAAGAGATGAGGTGAGTTTGCAGTTGTTGCAAGTGAAGGAGAGGAAGAAGGTCTTATGATTATAGCCTTAGTTTTAACAGGGTTAGGAATGAGCCCATTTGTCCCGGCCCACTGCACCACCAAATCACTATCCTCGTGTACCTTTTGAAGTAAACTCTTAAAAGTGGAAATAAGCCCGGAGAGGTATAGCTTGAAGTTGTCAGCATATTTGTCGTAGTTGCAGTGTCGATGTTAACTACCAAGATTAGATGTATAAATATTAAATAGAGTATGTGCAAGCTTGGGATCTTAAGGGACACCACTCTCAACCTCCCGCCAATTCTTTTTCAATTATAAGTAGAGAGGTGCTCGAGAAATTCTGCTTTATTTATATTTGTCACATTGCGTATAGGCAGAGGAGATATACCAGAGGGGAGATCAAAGGAGAACTGGTATCGAATGTTGATGTGGTCGTGGTTTGGGAGGAATGAGATTGAGTGTTGAGTAGAAGAAATTACCTTTTCTAGATCATGAACAATCATCAAGTCAATCCATGTACTAGTGAGAGGTTTGGTGCGTGGTATCATGGGGAACTATAGATGATCCGGCGAAGAACACTACTGATTTCAAATGGTTAGCTAAATTGTTTGACGCATAAAGATTCATTTTCAGGTCACCTGGAAGTACAACGTTATTATAATTTGGTATCAGGTCAAAAATGTCAGTCTCAAAGTTCCCTACAGTAGGAAGCTTTAAAAGGTTTGTAAATCACAGCCACCATCATGCGGTCATGAGACGAAGATCCCTTGATAGAAGGATACTCAGCAATAAGGTAATTTGCAAGAGGACTCATTTCCACCTGTAAATCCCTTAAGCTGTCAGGAATATAGAGACAGCCCCCTCCATCTTCTCTCATTCCTGTCTCTGCGAAAAAGTGTGTAATTTTCAAGTGCTATACTTGTACAGGATATAAAATGATGCTAAAATTCTTGGTAATGGACAAGTGAAGACTGAGCGTCAACGTGACAAGTACTCAAGATTTCCATTTGGCTCTTGTTGATAATTATCAGTAAAGCAAAAACCTTCTTTCTTCAAAACAATCTAATCATCCGTTTCTTCTTGCAGAGCTAAGCTCACAGTTTGAGTGTTTGCCTAATGGCGCTCCAATTCCTGGTGTTCCCCGTGGCGGTCCATCTTCTTTTTTCGACACACAAGTTCCTCCTGCCACTTCTGCTCCTCCTGCCAGACCACAGTCTCCGCTCAGGTTTCCTTCTCCTGCCGAACTTGCTCAACGTGCAAGGTCCCGGTCTCCTCCTGCCGGCTCTATAGCTCCACCCTACAGGCTCCCTTCTTCTGACGGGAATGGATATGGACTTGACCAACTTCAATTTATCAGGCTTATTTCCCATAAGAATCTGCAGCGGTGTTTCGAACTCCGAAGATACACATTTCCTGCGGATAAGCGAATTAAAGTAATCGTAGGAATGAATGCTTATTCGCCCGTGCCACCCCAAGCACAAATTGTATTATCAACATGCGATGGTGATGTCTTTGCAATATTGACGAATAAGGATACACTTGCTGGAATATATAAAAATAATGCTCGCACAAAATCTAAAAAACGGGCAAAAATAAACGTAGAAAGCGGCACGAGTACCCTATTGACACCAGATGAAATCGAGGAAATTCCAGTAGGCACCGCTCGCCGTGTCACACGCGATTATATAGTAGAGCATGTAAACCACAATGGAGGGTAAGTTACTTTTCAAACTAAACTAGTTATCGTTACCCCACATTTTTTGTCAATTTTGTAGCTTTCGTATAAAAAAAATATATACTGCACTTATTTGTATCGGTATTCATGGCTACCACAAAGTCACTAGCGTCATTTTTCTTACTTTTTTTTCTCATATCTCTCTTATGTCAGTCATTCTCTGAAATTATCTTCAATTTCTTTAATTCAGACCGACTCAGTTTCAATTAACATAAATTAGAAAATTTCACTGTAAAAACGAAACTTCATGAAAATTAATTAGCTGTTATAAACGTTTTTGTTATACCCCGTCTAAAGAACGATAAATATATTTCTTCACTATTACATCTGTATATCAGAGAATTCTCACATGAGTATACTTTTTATAAAAATCAGTTAATTATTCCGATACAAAAAGCTGGTATGATAACATGTTTGAAAATCTCTCGTTCATTTTTGTTGACTGCTTGGTTGCATACTGCGTGGAACATTACATCAAATCAGTTTAAACATAATCAGAAGTTTCAAAAAACATGTCGAAAATAATTTCAAATTTGAAAATGTATATTAAAAGTGATTCTGTATCTTGAAAAATTCATTAGTATATAATATTTAACACGATTTCAAAAAATTACAAAAGATTCACATTTTTCCTGTTTGGTTTAAGATGAACTTTTTTGTTAAAATTTTGATTTAGAGTATCTGATACTTTGAAAACCCTGTTTTGATTTGCTCAAAAATCTTTGTAAAATTATGTTTAGGGGAGGCCACACTGCAGTGAATAATTTTCGTATCATGATTTTGAAATTGAAAACATTGAATCTCCTAACAATTCTTTCTGATGAAAAAAAATACAGAAAACTGTATGCAAATCCAAAAACATTAGTACCTATTTAATGGCACCCCTAATGATGGTTTTCCTCGTGGCAGGCCACCTTCACTTTCCAGGTGCATGGCTCCAATCACCAGGCTTGCTTCTTTTGACGGATCTGTATATGGAATTGACCATCTTCAGTTTATTCTGCTTACTCCCATCAAAAATCCGAACCGGGTATTCGAACTTCATAAATACACTTTTCCTGCAGATAAGCATATTTTATTAATTGAAGGACGGAATCAATATGTGCCAATACCAACACAAGAATACGTTGTATTATCAACATTTGCTGGTGACGTGTTTGCAATAATAGAAAGTTATAACTATCTTGCTGGAATATATGCATATATTCATGGCACCAGCGCTAAATCTCGAGTAAAAATAAACATGAAAAATGGAACGATTATCCCACTGACCGCAGATGAAAAGGGGGAAATACCAGTAGGCCGCCTTCGCCCCATTTCATTCAATTTCAGAATACAACATGTACACCATGATCATCCAGGTTATCCACTCAATTGGAAAAATGTTAAATAAAATAAAAATGTTCATGATCCGAAGCCATCTTAAGGCCATGTGACGAGTGGGTCACGTTTTTGGATTCCTACCTTACCGACACTTTTTTTATTTGTCACCTTATTTTCACACGAATAGCCACATCAAGTTGAAAATTTGAGATAATAAATAAGAAGCACTAAGAAAGATTCGTCTGGTCCAACGTCATCCAAGCAAAAATCTTATACTTTTTTGTCAACAAATTCTTGGAAATTTCTATCAAATGATCCTTGAAACTTGAACTTGTGCAGCAATCTAGATACTAAGCCAAAAATCCGAGATATGAGATTTTACGATCCAAAATTTTTAAAACAAACATACAGTTTTTCCTGAAATATTTCTTTAGTTTAATAACTCAGGAGCAAATCATAAACATCATAAACCATAATTACTGACCAACTCTATGCTGCGTACAGAAGTTGTCAGCTCGGTACACTTGTAGAATCATTATCAGTAATACACAAACATTTATCAAAAAATGTTTGATTGTTTGCCTGATGGCACCCCAATTCCTGGTGTTCCTTGTGGCGGCCAATATTCTTATTCTGACGGACAAAATTCTCCTGCCAGTTTTCTTCCTCCTGCTTGTCCTCATTCTCCGCTCAGGTCTTCTCCTGCCGAACCTCCACAATCAGCAAGGTCCTGGTCTCCTCCTTCGAGCTCTGTAACTCCACCTACCAGGCTTCCTTGTTCTGATGGAAATGGATATGGACTTGATTAGCTTCAATTCATTCGGCTTATTTCCAATAGGAATCCCAACCGGATTTTCGAACTTCGCAGATATTCTTTTCCTGCGGATAAGCGAATTAAAGTACTCGGAGGACTTAGTGTCTTCCGGTCCGTGTCACCCCAAGAACAAATATTGTTTTTAACCTTAAATATAATGGTTGATATTTGAACCAAAATATGATTTCAGCTTCAAATAGAAAATAGTCGAATTAATTGAAAATCGAATTTTTATTAAAATAGTTGAAGCCTTAACAAAAAATATGATCTTTCAAACCAGGGGATTTATTTTCTACCTGAGAAACGAATTTTCAACGAAATAATTTAGAAGGAAATTTAATTCAAGAGATGAATTTCGAACTAAAATAACAAACATTCAACCAAAAAAGAGTCTTGAAAAATTAAGACATTCTGTTTCGAAATCTTCCACACTCTTTTCTGAAATTTTCTGAAATCTTTTGAAATGTTGAAAAAAATCTTTCATCAGTTTCTTAAAATTAATGTTTCAAAATAAGAAATCAAATTGGAAAATTTCCCAGTATCTTCATAAGAAAATGAGTGATCCGCAAGCAGTTTAAAATACTTAAAAAGCTTCAAAAGTTTATTTGAAAATCTTCATAAATGTACAATTTTCTATAAATTTCCAAAAACCTTTCAAAATTCAAATAAATTTCGAATATTTTCAAAACTTGTGTGACGTCTGGATAATTTAATTACGTCACTTACCTAATTATAATAATCAGATTTCTCGTTTTGCTCGACGTTAATCGGAATAGTTAAGAAAACTTAACTATGATGTTCTTTGCCGAAGCGGGAATTGAGGAGAAACAGAGAGAGCGGTGATCAAATTAATTGTACTGATTATGGTTATTATATAAATTTAGTAAATTTATTTTCTGATTAAGCAGCTTCTGAAGAAAAGGGCAAGAATTCAATATGATTTTTTCAGGTTAAGGGAAATAGAATTTAGCAGTGAAATTGTAATATTTCTGTACTTACTCAAATTATAGTTGTTGAACCTCGCGCTCCAGTTCCAGGAGAATGTCCAGAATTTTCTTATGAAAAACATGTTTTGAAATCTTCCGGATTTGTCTTTGATGATTTTGGATATCTCTCGTAATGTTTCGAAATCTTTATAAATCTTTTTTCAAATAACTAATCATTTTTGATATTCCTACGAATCTTAAGATCATTTTTTCACTCTCTGAAACTTTTCAAATCTTAAACCTTCCAGATTCCTTTTGACCAATATTGAAAATCTTTTGTATTCTTTCAAATTCTTCTTCAATATAGTTCTACATTATAAAATGATTTGAAATTCTCCCACAAATACTGAGAAAAATTTTGTTTTCTTCTTCTCAGTATTTAGTTCCAAATCTTCAAAAATTTGTTTAAAAAAATATTTAAGTTTGAAATTAGGTTTTTATGTCTTAAAAACTTCAGAAATCTTTTGCAATATTTAAAATTTTGTTACATATATTCTCTTCTTCTCTTCTTCTAAACATCTTTTGAAATTATTTGAATTTTATACAAAATTTTGTAATCTTGAGAAATTGAGAAAGTTTACTTCAAAATCTTCTTCACCCTTTCTGTAATTTTAGGAATTCATTGGAAAATATGAAAAAAAGAACGTTTTGAATATTTTCTGAGAATCGGTTTATCAAAATGAAAAATTCATTTGAATTTTTCCTAAAATTTCAAAAAACATTGCCAATTATAGTTTAAAGTCTTGAAAAATCTACATTTTGTTTTCAAAGAATTTTGAAGAATTTAGGCGAAAAAAGTATTCATAGTGATACATGGGACTAAAAAGAATTAGTAACTAGGAATCAAATAAAGTCCAGGAGAATTCAAGGTCAATTTAAAAGTGTTCAGACAAAGTTGAAAAATAGAAAATCATCAAAAGAGCCTCCTGGAATTTCCTTGATTTCATCTGCTGTCAATAGGGTAATAGTGCCGCTTTCAATGTTTATTTTAACCCGCATTATGCACAAAAAAGGAAACGGGTCGACTTGCTGCCACGCGAAGGAAGCGCCACGTGCCTTAGACGCATGGGCGGTCAGATGCTTGACTTCGGCGTGTTGCGAAACCTGCGCGAGAGAGTTAACCGCCAACGGCTATAGCAGAATACTAACCTGCTCTCTGGCAACTTTTCTGCCACATGCTTGGGCTCTAACCGTGGCAGAAAACTCACCACGGACCAGGCAAGTTTTGTGACTTGGCCGTTGGCACGTGGATCTCCTTTGAAATTGTCGCCGCCCTCCCGAATTAAGAGATTGGCCGTCCATGTATCGAAGCGCGTGGAGTTCTCATCGCGCGGCAGTCAGTCGACCCATTCCCTTTTCCGTGTACGTTTTCCATGAGAATTACGTTTATATATTGCAGCAAGTGTTTTATGACTCGTCATTATTGCAAAGACGTCACCATCGCTTGTTGATAATACAATTTGTTCTTGGGGTGGCACGGGCTGATTCACTGAACTCGGCAGTAAGTTTATATGAGTAAGTCCTAACAAACATTCAACCAAAAAAAAATTTCCAACAAAGTTGTTCATATTTCAATCTAGCAGTTGAATTTACAAAAAAGAAAAGATGAATTCTGGAGGTAAAATATAATAGTTGATATTAAAACTAAAATAGGATTAAATTTTCAATCAAATAAACTTAAATTCATCAGGAAAGACGCACTTTCAAGAAAATATTTGAATCATCAACCAAGAAAGACTTTGATTCCAAACCAAACAGTTGGAGTTTCAATAAAAAATTGAAATAGAAAATCAATATTAAGAATAAATATCGCTAGGTTTATAAGAAAATTAAAGAAAAATTCGAAGATTTCAATTTTGTCGAATAGATGTTAAGAAAATTTATGAGAATTTTTGTCATGTTATAGGATTTCACCAAATTATAGGGAAAATTGGTGTTTTTCAATATAAGAAATCAAATTAAAATTTGCCTGGTATCTTTAGAAAAAATGAATTATCCGAAAATAGTTTAAAATCCTCAAAGAGCTTCAAAGTTTAATTCTGAACAAAATGTATGTAATAACTAGAAAATGAAAAAAGTACAGCAGAGGATTAGGAAGGAATAGAAAAGAAATAAGGCATTGCACATGAAGCCTAATGCCAAAATATTGTATAAACATTACTGACATGTTCAAATATATAGTTTTTCAAAGAAAAACAGAAAGCACGTATTTCTTTAACAATGTTTCGATACATTTAGATATTTGTATGCACCTTTTTGATTGATATTCCTTTTGTTTATACACAACCACTTGCAATTATTTCAGTAATTGAAAATTCTTCAAATAATTGTCTTCCTCTAAACATACGGAAAACGCAGCAGACTGTCGTCGACGATTTCCAGATGCTGAAGAAAAAACTTCGCCGATTGAGTAATAGAGAAATTTTCTACGAAATAGAATCAAGAAATGGAATCAAGAAATCAACCCCTAAACTTTAGAGATTGATTTAAGTTGGGTTCCACCTGTACTGATGGGACCTTGTGCCACAGAAAAATTAATACAATTTAATCATTATGAACACATAATAATTGTCTTCAAAAAATATTTTTGTGATGAAATTAAACAAAACTTTTTGTATTCATTTCGAAAAAAGAGTGGCTCGGGCATTGACGGGAATTCGAAGTCTTTTGCACCATCATACATTGAGTTTTTATCATCATTTGTAATTAAAAGTTACTTGTACTATTTCAAGAAGCTTTGGATCAAAAAAATTCTTCATTGAAATATTTTGTCACCGATCAAATGACGTAGATGATTGTGGTGTACATGCTGTACTCTGAAATAATTCCTAATCTTCAGGAATTTGTTTTAAAGAATTTTAAATTCGAAATTATTTTTGTATGTTTTCCAAACTTAGAGAATCTTTCTGAGCGCTTCGAATTATTGTTAAATATTCGCTTCTCCTAAACATCTTTGAAAACAATTTAAATTTTTTCTAACATTTTGTAATCGTTCCAAATTGAGAAAGTTTGTTTCGAAATCTTTGTCACTCTTTTTTGTGATTTGAAGAATTTATTGGAAAATATTTGAAATCTTTTTGAATATTTTCTTGAAATCAGTTAATGAGAATGAAAAATTTATTTGAATTTTTCCTAAGGATGAATTTGAAAAATATGAAATCCTTAAAAGAATGATTAAATTTAATAATTATAAAGAATATTGCAAACAATTCAGAACGAATTGAAAGGATTTAAAATAAGTGTAATAAAATTCAGAAATCCTTGGGTCCTCGGTTTTCATGCATCTAAAGAAGCGACTAGAGTAATGCTATATTGCTAGCAGAAGGAGACTAAGACCTTGCACGAGGAGAACTGCCAGGTGAAACAGGCCTAGTAGGAGAATTTTTTCGGTCAGAAAAAGCAAATGGGCCGCCGCGAGAAACACGAGGAGAAGGGTCGTTAATAGGCGTTAATTAGGGTGTCGAAGGAAGGGACAGAAAGAGGATTGTGAAGGTGGAGGGCAGGACGGAAATGGAAATAGGAGACGGTGGGTGCGGGAGCGAGATTAGAGGTATTTAGGAGACGGTAGAGAATATGATAGAAGAGAAAGTGCGAGAGCGCAGGAATGAAAAGGAGGAGAGGGCGGATAGGGAGAGGTTGAGGGCAATGGAGTTGAGAATGGAGAGAAAAGAGAAGGCAGACAGGAGGAATAATATTGTGAGAAGAGAGTTGAAACTAAAGAGCCGTGAAGAAACGGTGAGCGTGGAAGCGCTGCTACAGAGCATAGGGTGGGTTGAAGGAATGATAGAGAGTTTTAAGTTGGAGGAAAAAAAGGACAAGGAAGTGACGGTTTTGGAGTTGGAAAGCTGGGAAGGAAAGTTGAGGGTAATGCGAAATAAAGTAGGATTTAATGAGAAACGAAAGGGATGTGCAAAGAATGCTGAAAGACAGGGCTAGGAGGGAGAGGAATGAATGAAGACCGGCGAAATAAGGATATCGAAAAATAATAGTAGACGAGAAAATGTGGGTGTGAGATGAGGAGAAAGAGGTGTTGAAGGAAGTTGCAGAGGAATTTGTTCCGTAGGACGTAGGGGGGGAATGGGAATGGATAGAATGGAGCCAAAGCTACCAAGGGGGTATAGGTAGAGACTTCAGGAGGTGTTCAGAGTGCAGAAGAAGGAAAAGGCTACTTGGGGAATTATAACGGGGGCTAGAGAGGGATTAGAGTAAAAGTTCATGGGGTGGAAGAGGGGGAGGTAGCATGTAAGTTTATGACAGTGTACAATAAGAATGGGATAAAAAGAATTGAAGAGAGGGTGAAAGACTTGCTAGGCGGAAGTGAGGAGGGTGAGGTGGTACTGGGTGGGGATTTTAATGCGAAGATAAGAGAGGGGGGTAGGGAGCCTTTCCAGGAAAGAAGAGAGCTTCGAAAGGAAATCGAACAATGAGATAATAAATGAGGAGGGGGAGATTATAGGGGACTGGATGATGGATAGATGCTGGGCGGTGGCGAATGGTATGGTAACTAGGGACGAAGAGGGAGAATACACATATGTAAGTCAGGTGAAGATATCGGCGATAGACTTTGTCTTCATGAATATGCAAGGATGGGAGGGGCGGACAAATTTGCAATAGAGGGGAGGGTGGAATCAGACCATCAGCCATTAAGTCTGTGGATAAGAGGGGAGGGTGGCGGAAGAAAAGGTGAGGAAGAAGTCTCGATAGGGGAGGGAGTGACCTGGACAAGGGAGGCGATAGAGAAGTATTAGGAGCACTTGAAAAAGGTACGCTTTGATGGGGAGTCGGTGAAAGAGATATGGGAGGATCTGGAAGAGAAGTTGGAAGGTTTTAAGAAAAAGAAGGTATTCAGAAAGAAGAAGAAAAGACTGGTGAGGCCGTGGTGAGATAGGGAATGTAAAAAGATGAAAAGCATGGTAAAGAGGAAGTGCAAGATGTGAGAAGAGGTTAATGCGAAAAGGGAGGAGTACGTAAGAATAAGGGAGGGGTTGAAATTGACGTGTAAGAAGAAAGAGCAATAAAAGAAGAAAGATCTGTAAGAGGAGTTATACAATTTTGAGACAGATAATAAATAGGGTTAGAAAGCGTAGTGTGGGGGTTATCGAGAAGATAGGAAGTGAGGAATGGGAGGAGTTTTCTAAAAAAATCATTAGATGGCTCAGATTCAAGGAAGAGGGATGGTGAGAGTAGAAGAACGGGGGAGGCAGCGATGATTGAGTTAAATGACAAGGAGATAGAGGATCAGATGAGGAAGTTAAGATGTTCAAAAGCAGCAGAGCTGGATGAGGTGCAGAGCAAAGCATGGCTGTTTATTACACAAGAGGTTAGGGAGAGGCTGATGGAGTTAGTGGAGGAAGTATGGAGGGCAAGGGATTCCCAGGTGGGTGAAGAGGAGGGTTAATAAGTATAAGAAAGGTATATAAAAGTATAAAAATATAAGAAAGGAGATAGGGATAGACAGGAAAATTATAGAGGGATTATGCTCATGAAAACGGCATATAAAGTGTAAGCGATGGTGGTGGCGGAGACACTGCGGAATGATTACGAGGGGAAAGGAATATTGCCGGATACGCAGAAGGGCTTCAAGGCGGGTAGGGGTACCAACAACAATATCTGCCTACTGCAGCACGTCGTGTACAGAGAATTAGCGAAGAAGGGCACGAGAGTGTATGCGTTTTTTGTGTATCTCAAAGGCGCGTTTCCTTTGATGGATAGGGAAAGGTTGTGGGAGGCTACGCAGGATAGGGAAGCGGAGAGAGGCTTGATCAAGAGGTTAAGGGAGATTTATGAAGAGACAAAAGATAAAGTAAGAGGGAGAGAGGGAATTTCGGAGGGATTCTGGATGGATAGGGGGTAAAGGAAAGGGTGTCCGCTTAGCCCACCCAGATGACATAGTGTTACTGGCAGGAAGCGAGGAGGCCTTGAAGGAGACGATGAAGTGGTTGAGAAGGTACCTGGATAAGAAGGGATTAGAGCTGAATGCTGAAAAGTCCAGGGTTATGGTGTTCAGAAAAGGAGGGGGAAGGGATAATGGAGGAGAGTGGAAGTGGAAGGGAAAGACGGTGCAAGAGGTGAAAGAGATTGTGTACCCAGGCTTCGTGTTTCGGAGGAATGAGGGAGTGGATGGTCACATAAAAGAGAGAGTAATGAGGGCAAATGTGATGATTAGGCATGTGTGGGGGTTGGGAAAGAAGTTTTTCACAGATAATTTTGGAAGTAAAATGAAATTGTTTGACTCTCTAGTGATCAATGTGCTATTGTATAAAGTAGAGGTGTGGGGGTGGAAGGAAAGTGAAGAGGTGAATAGAACGCAGAAGAGGTATGTGAAGTGGAATTTGGGGTTCGCAAGGAACACGCCTAATTATATCGTCAGGAGGGAGTCGGGCAGAACGAGTGTAGGGATTCTAGCGGGGACTCGGGCATGTAAATATGAGGAGAAATTTTTGGAAGAGGGGAGAAGTAGGCTGGTTAGGGAGTGTTGGTGGGGGAAGGAGAAAGGAAGAGGTGGTGGGAAGATGGAATTTAAGAGGAAAAGGTACTTTAGAACGAATGGACTGCAGATGGATGAAGTAAGAAGTGGGAAGGGGGCACTGGTTGGAAGAGTGCGTAGAGGTTGGAAGGAGTGGGATAAGCATGGAGGTATTGATGCATGAAAAGGGGGACAGAAGGGTAGTTGCATGGGTGAAGGGAGGGTCGGGTAAGATGGAGAAGAAGAGAAGGAAGGTGGAAGAGGAATTGAGAAGGAAAGATTGTAAATAGGAGAGAAAGTAGATATAAGTAAGATGTAAATATTGTAAATAGTAGATAAGTACTAGGTATTAGCCGCGAAAGTAGAGTTTGACAATGCGAGAAAGTAGGGACATGCGAGCGAGGCCAGGCGAAGCGAGGAAGGCAAGGCAATAAGAGCATGCGGTCTTAGAGATAAGGTATGGATCGGTGCATATTGGAGTGTAAGCAAGCCAATTTTTAAGGCCAGCGGACTGAAAAATAAACGTTCATCTATCAATCTCTCTTCTCGAATTTTTAGGTTTTTTTAATACTGTTGTTGCAAGCTTTGTAATAGAAATTCTGAGCGGAACCAAAAAGAGTAATTTTTTGTTATAAAATATGCTTCAATATTCAAATTTTGTGAACGAATTTTCCAAGAAGACATTTTGCACTTAGCTAACATTTCTCCCATCAATTTTTATTCAAACCAGGGTTACTTTCGTAATTCGAACGTTTAACACTCCTCCCAAAATGTTTCAGGAAGTCTCTTGTTTTGGGAGGTGATGAAGAAGCTGATGAAATTCGTGTGAAAAGACGAAAAAGATTCACGAATTTTTAACGTTAAAAATGTATTGAAAAGAGAGCAAGCTGTTTTTGATTTTTCCATTTCATTGCGTATAAGTCAAATATCAACATTAATGGTAAAATCCAAGTTTGCCAAGTAATCCTCAAATATAACTAAGTTTTTTTATTTGAATTGATTAGAAACCTATAATGTGGAGAGTTCAAGAAAGAACACGATTGTGCAACATTTTCAACTTTATTTACACAATGATAGCAGTGTACTGTGAAGCTTTTAAATCGATTGCGTCACCTCCACAAAAATATGACGTATTTACTTGAAGATTCGGCAAAGAGCGATCATAATTGGATCTTCTAAGATAAAACCTTCTCATTGAACGCCGAAGAAAGGGGGCTTACTCTGAAAAGTGAGATTTTTCAGGGTGAGCGGTCGAAGTCGGCCGGATAGACGCTACGCCGACGCGTAGACGCCGCTCATGGACGGGTATAGATGAGATGCGGAGATGTAGCGCTGCGGGGGGGGGGGGGGGGCGTTGCACGGGATCTCGAGCACTCGTGCAAAAGCCTGATTTCTCAAGTACCTAATAACTCAAATATTAGCAATAATAACGTTTGAATCCAGAACAGTTTTTTTATTTTTACATTTTTTAACTGATTTAATGAAGTGGATGATTGTGTTTTACATGCTGTACTATAAAATAATTTAAGATGGGGCGAAGGCTGCCTACTGGAACATCCCTCGTTTCATCTGTGGTCAATGGGGTAATCGTTCCATTTTGCATGTTTATTTTTACCCGAAGTTTAGTGCGAGTGCGACAATATGAATATATTCCAGCAAGACATTCAGTACTCTCCAATATTGCAAAGACTTCACCAGAAGATGTTGATAATACAATGTATTCTTGCTTTGGAACCAGCATATATTTGCTTCCTTCTTCGTGTAATAAAATTTTTTTATTTGCAGGAAAAGTGTACTTTCGAAGTTCGAATCCCTGGTTCAGATTTTTAATGGAAATAGGCAGAATAAACTCAAGTTGGTCAAGTCCATATCCATTTCCGTCAGAAGGAGGAAGCATGGTAGGTGGAGACATGCATCTGGTACCAGGAGACCTGGACCTTGCAGGAAGAGAAGCCTCGTCAGAAGAAGACCTGAGCCATCAAAAACGCATAACTGTTTCTTAATTCGAATAAGGTTTCGTTTTATTTTTTAATGAGAGGAATTGGTTGGAGGTTTTATTTGAAATTTTTTGAATTTACTATATAAAATAAGTTCAATTAGTGAAATGTCAATCAAGTTCTCGAGAACAATGTTACAATTCTTGAATATCTCTTGAGATAACTCAAATTATTCCTAAAAATGTCTTGAAATCTTTCGGATTTGTTTTTGATAATTCTTGAAATCTTTTCTAATAGTTCCAAGATCTTCTGAAATATTTTCGTGAAATGAATTTTTTTAAGTAAGTGATGACTTTCGATATCCAAAGGTTCCTTAAGATCATTTTTCTACCATCTCGAAACTTTTGAAAATTTCAAAAAGACTTTTGAATTGTATTTCAGCCTTCAAAGATCTACATTGTTTTTCAAGTTTTTTTTATCTTTTAAATTTTGAATTAATTTCAAAATTTTTAAAAACTTCTCAATATAATTCAAGTTAATTATAACTCTTCCTAAAACTTTCAAAACATTCTTTGGAAAAATTCGAGGTAACATTAAATAATACATTTCGAAAAGTAACTTACCCAACATTCTGGTTGACATGCTCTATTTTGAAAGCATATTTGATGCGGCGAATTGGGCCTACTGGAATTTCCTGGATTTCATCTGGTGTCAATGGAGTAACCATGCCGCTTTCTATGTTTATTTTTACCCGTCCTTTATGTTTCGTGAGAGTATTATGTTTATATATTCCAGCCAGTTTATCACTACTCGTCAATATTGCAAAGACGTAACCATCGGATCTTGACAGAACAATTTGTTCTTGGGTTGGCAAGGGTGGGAAGACATGCTTTACGTATATTTTAATTCGTTTGTCTTCAGGGAAAGTATATCTGCGAAGTCGGAATTGCCGGTGCGGGTTTTTAATGGGTATGAGTCGAATAAATTCAAGTTGATCAAGTCCACATCCATGTCCGTCAGAAGAAGGGAGCCTGGTAGGTGGAGCTAACTGGCTGGCAGGAGAAGACCGGGACCTTGCACGTTTAGAAGCTTCGGCAGGAAAAGGAGACCTGAGTGGAGAATTAGGTCTGGCAACAGAGTGAGAACTGGGAGGAGGATCTTGTACGTCGAAAGAAGACGATGAACTGCCACGAGGAACACGAGGAATTGGGGCGCCATTTGGCAAACATTCAAACTGTAAACTTATCTCTGCAAGAAGAAACAAACGATCACATTTTTATCTAGGAGCAAATGTTTTCGTATTACTAACAATAATCTACGATATTACCAAGCTAATACATTCTGTTCGCAGAATTACGTTGTTTCGTAGTATTGCTTTCTTTTTTTTTCTTATAATACTTTGTGATCAGATGAAATAAAAAAAGATTTCAGGAACAACTGACTATATTTGGAAAGGACATGAACACAAGATTTCGAATCGATTCTTTTTCTGGAAAAGGCTTAGACTTTGAAGCTATACTGAGGAAAATGGATGAAAACCTTTCACTAGAATACGTAAGCGCAAAATATTCTACATAATTTTATCTATCAGGGAGTCTTACGCTCTTCTGTCAAGATTTTTGCATTAAAACTTCATAATATCTTGGATGAACCAGGCTTATATCTAATCATAAGTTCAAAAGAAAGTGATAGAAATCATGTATATTTACCAATAGAAGTAAGAATCACCGTCAAAATAATGACCACAGTTTGAACGATCTTCATGCTTTGCAACTAGACGGAAAACTGAATTATACGTTAGTGAAGAATTGGGTTGAAAGTGTATCAATTTAATTTCCTGGTGTTTTATAAGAGTACATACATCGCATTTTAATCGTATTATCATGTTTGGCAGTATTATCATCGCCTCCATTTGTTTTTCTTATCACTAAATTTATAGCATTTAAAATTTAAATAAATTTAAGTACAGGAATGTGTTATCGCAGACAAACTTAGCTGCAGCACGCAATTCTTAACTGCTTCTTTAATTAGTCAGTATAAAATTCCTGGAGCTGAAAATTTGTTCAACTGGGAATTACCATACATTTTTCTTGAATATGAACGATATTTGATTAGGGATTTGGAAAATATTTTTACATTCTGAATATAACATTAACTTTGACTCGCAATATTTTGAATTAAAAGCGCACATTGGACAAGACTTATCTCCCAATGATCAGCATATAAAAAGTTGTAAAAATCTGTGGAGACAGTTAAGATTTATAGAAAAGCAAAAAATTTCGTGCTCATGGAAATATTCAAATTACGAAAACAAAAGTTTTCTCAAACATATTTCAATGAGTAGAATTTATAATTTAATGAATTATCTAACTCGTTTAGAAAATTGTGGACACGAGATTGTGGGATAATGGTAACATATTATTTACTGCAAATTGAATTATTTTGTTCTTGAAGTTTTCATGGGAGTTATGGGTGTTAGAAGGAAAATAAAAAAAATCGATTCTCTTAATCTTCAATCTTCAATTCATGACCTGAAGCATATTTGATCCCCAGAATTATCCAAGAGGTGAAGCACAGTTAGAAAAAAAACCCGTGAGTGCACCGTACACTGAAAGCTTTACACTGTGAAATGGGTATATAGAGCAACGACTAGCACAAACCAAAAATTTGGGTGCTTCCGAATTCAGCTGACACTCAGTTACAAGTTGAAAATTTCTTGATGCTTGATTATTGTGAGTCTTCTCGCCTCTCACGAACCAAGAGAGTGGGTTCATCTAAAACTCTCTACTTCTTGATATTATCTACAAAACTTCTGGTACAGAGGGTGATGTCAATGACTTCCTCCCCGATTGAGTTACGGAACTTCGCGATGTTCTCCGTGTTAAGAATATCTAAATCAATGGTCATCAGGTATTCAAGTAGGTTACCTCTTGAGTTGATGCCTGTGCTGCCCCGCAAAGTATGATCCTTTGAGATCCGTGGCTATCACCATCAGGTCTCTTAAACATAGCTCAAGCAACGGGAGGGCCTTAACTCCCTTCGCCAGTATGCAGGCCTTTGGTTTAGCCGTCTTGGGGTTCCTCTAACAGAAAAGACAAGCCCCCTTAATACCCTTATGGTATCTTGACTAACCAAGGTTCTTGGATGAGCGAGACACCTGTGTCCCTCGCAGCCATGCCCTTCTGCAAAACTGCAGAGGCGCCTTTG
>CAKNXH010061883.1:0-96836 GCA_932178445.1 Andricus quercusramuli | reverse complement strand
AGCTTCATTTCTTATCAAAAATAATAGTCTAATTCTGGAAAGTATAATTAAACACACTTTCTTCATGCCACAGTGGTTCAGGAATGTATTTCGCGAACAAACTTAACTGCTATTAGATAAGACTTACATCCTACGCATCAGAAAATAAAAAGTTGTAAACATTTGTGGAGACATTTAAGATTTACAGATACGTCGAGAAACTTGGCATCCATAAAAATATTGAAATTACGAATATAAAAGTTTTTATGAACATATTTCACTAACTAGGATTGATAATTTGAGAAGTTATTCAACTCGTTTGAGAAACTTTTAGAATTTTTGGTATTCAAAAAACTGTTATTATCAATTTTGGAAATAATTTATATCTATAGTATTGGAAAGTGGAAATACGACGACGCGAATGCGCACATTTAGATGGCCTGGTGTAAGGTGTAGGAAAATCATTCCAAGTAAATCACCATAAGCCTATGATGATATTCTTCGAAAGATATTTTTCTCAGGGAATGAAACAGAACTTCCTTTCTTTCGAAGAAAAAGTGTTAATACTTGACAATATTGCGAAGACGTCACCATCGCATGTTGACAATAAAATTTGTTCTTGGGGTTTCACAGGCCTATAGACATATCACATACACACACATACTTCACATACTTCAATTCGTTCGTTCGCTGGAAAAGTGTATCTTCGAAGTTCTAAACGCCGATTATGATTCTCATGGGAAATAAGCCGAATAAATTCAAGTTGGTCAAGTCCATGTACATTTCCGTCAGAAGAAGGAAGCCTGGTAGATGGAGCTATATAGCTGGCAGAAGGAGACCGAGACCTTGTACGTTGAGAAGGTTCGGCAGGACAAGAAAACCTGATTGGAGGATGAGGTATGGCAGGAGGAGCACAAGTGGCAGGAGGATCTTGTATGTCAGAAAAAGAAGAGGAATTACATTATTTGAACCTGAATTTCACAAGGAAAATATAGATTTGCTCATACGAAGAATTTCTGAAAGAGCTGAGCTAAACAAAATAATTAAGGAAGACAGCTTTATTTAAGCAATCAGCTGATTTGGCAAAATTGCATTAATTCCACACTATAAGATAAAAATCCCTTTCTGATGAAGTCTTCAAAATAAAATAGCCAAGATGTTAATTCATGTTCTTTCTCTATATTTTCAGTTCTGTTAAGGCCATGATTGACGGTGAAATGCATAGCCAATTTCGATTTCCAACTCAAACAAAACCAAGTAACTTTCAAAATTCAGATAAAGACATTAGTGATACGCGCGCACAAGGGTAATCTTACTGTAGTGATGGATAGACAAGAATAAATAGATGAGGCTAATAACATGCGTGATGACTTCGAAACTTATGAAAAGATAGAAGTCGCTTCCAGAAGATTTGTAAATCAACATAAAAATTAGATCAAGAAATATATAGTTCTGCCGATCAGTGGTATTGCAGTAAAAGTCTTATGGGGAAGGGGGGGCAATTCGATTAAAGAAACAAATCTTCATCGTCGTGCAACTGCCGAAGGAAACTATAAGAATTATTTCCATGGTAATGGAGACCCTGTATGATAGAATTCGACGTCCATGATAAATGCAAAAGCAACATTAATTTAAACACTGAGAACTTTTCTTCATTCGAAAGCGTCTTATAAAATGAGGATATTGTACAGTATTATATTCACCAGGAGAACTAAGAATTATCATCATGATAAAGACCACGGTATAAACGATTCTCATTTTTTGCAGGGGTTAACGTGATTTGCACGTTAATGAAGAATTTGGTTACCAGTGCATCTAATTCATATTCTGCTCTTTTATAAGAGTCATGTTTATATTTCATGAATCAGTCCAAGCAAAGGAATCTAGGTTCCTCAATAGAGGCTACTTTGGGAACAGTATTATCGGTTTTGTTTCTTATGCACAATTCTTAACTCATTTTTTCAAATTAGTTGAGATAACATTTCTAATTCTGAAAATTATTCCTCACTGGGAAAATACCATACATGTTTCTCGAATACAAATAATATTTAATTAAAGATTTGAAGAATATTGAGAAATAAAATATAACTTTATTTGACTAACAATATTTGAGTAATAACCGCCTAGTAGATACGGCTCACCTTCCACGGATCAGCATCTAGAAAGTTGTGAGCATTTGTCGGGACAGAACTCTTGATATTTGAAAATTGTTATTGATTTATAGATAATTCTTATTTATATTATTAGAACAGTAATGAGTGTTTTCAACAAATATTTTTCTGGGGCAAAGAAACAGAATTTCTTTTTTTCTTATAAAGACTTGGGAACATACATAGGATTCTTATTTTTACCTGTAATTACAAGTTCCTCGTAATATTTCAAGATGGCTTCGGATGACAAACATTTATTTTGTATTTTTACATTTTTCCAATTTAGTAGATGACGTGGATGATTGTGGTTCACATGCTGTATTCTAAAATTATGTGAGATAGAGCGAAAGCGACCAACTGGAGTTTCCCCCCTTTCATCAGTTGTCAATGGGGTAATCGTTTTACTTTGCATGTTTATTTTTACCCTAACTTTATAGCTAGCGCGACAAGTATATGCATATATTCCAGCAAGATAGTTACTACTTTCCAATATTGCAAAGACGTCATCAGCAAATGTTGATAATACGACGTGTTCCTGCATCGGAATAGGGCCATATTGATTTGGTCTTTTGAGTAATAACATTGGCTTATCTGCAGGAAAAGTGTATTTTCGAAGTTCGAATACCCTGCTTGGATTTTTAATAGAAGTAAGTAGAATAAACTGAAGGTGGCCAAGTCCACATACAGATCCGTCGAAAGAAGGAAGCCTAGTAGGAGGAGCGATGCACCTGGAAGCAGGTGGCCTGGACCTGACACGAAGGCATGGCTAAGCAGGAGCAAGATACCTGACAGAAAATGATATTTCTCAGAACAAGAAGACGGATACGAAGAAAGTGTCCTGCTATACTTACCAATACTTCCTTTTCATTAGGGATTTACGGAAAGATGCAACTACAGTGATATTTGTATCAAAAGAAGCTAGTGACTGCATAGTAGCTTCGAATCACGATAGGAAAGAATATATTTTTCGGCTATACTAGTTACAAAATTACCTAAAAATGTGACATAACTATAACTAGTATATTTTGAAAGTAACTTACCCATCATTGTAGTTTACATGCTCTACTCTAAAATCAAGTAAGATGGGCAAACTGGGAATACTGGAATTTTCTCGATTTCATCTAGAGTCAGTGGGGTAATCGTGCCGCCTTTCATGTTTCTTTTTATCAGTCTACAACGTTTCATGCGAGCAATATGTTTATATATTCCAGCAAGAGTATCATTATTTGACAATATTGCAAACACGTCACCATCCAATGTTGAAAATACAATTTGTTCTTGAAGCGTCACGGGCCTATAGACCATTGAATAGTATGATTCAATAAGAATCACATGAAGTGCACAAGAATTCAAGGTCAATTTGAAATTCTTCAGGATGGATTGAAAAAAAATATAATATCCTTAGAAGATGCACTAAATTCAGTAGACTTCTAGGAAGTTGCAAGAAATTTGGATTGAACTCAAAGAAATGGAAAAAATTCAGAAACCCTTTGGTCCTCGTTCCATTATCAAAAAAAGCAACTAAAGTAATATTTTTATTTAGAAAGCTACTACGAAATTAACTGGGAATGACACGTAACATACGTTTTGCATGAGAAATATGTTTATGTATTCCAGCAAGTGCATTACTACTCGTCAATATTGCAAAGACTTCACCATCGCATGGTGATAATACAATTTGGTCTTGGGGTGGCACGGACAGAAAGACACTATGTGCTTCGAGTACTTTAATTCGTTTATCCACAGAAAAAGTGTATCTGTTAAGTTCAAAAATCCGGTTCGGGATCCCATTGGACGTAAGCCTAATGAATTGAAGCTGATTGTGTCTATATCCAAGCACGTCAGGAAAAGGAAGGCTGGTAGGTGGAACTATATTGTAGTAGGCGGAGAATGGGGTCTGGCAGGAGAAAAACAATTGGCAGGATAATGTTGTTTGTCGGAAGAAGCGGGAAAAGTCGGGCCGCCACGAGAAAAACCAGGAATAGGAGCGCCATTAGGCAAACAATGAAACTGTGAACTTAATTCTGCAAGAAAAAACAGACAATTACATTTTGTTCTAAAAACAAATGTTGTATTACACTGAGAAAAATGAATTATACCTATCCACTTCAATACGCAGCTCGAAATCTTCTACCAAATTCTATCCGTCGGAGAGTCTCAAATTTTTCTATCAAAATTTTCTCAATGAAACTTTATTATATCTTAGACTCAAAAGACTTATATTAAATCGTGTGTTCCAGAATCTCAGAAGTTTATGTGAGTATATCCATCCTGAAGGCGAATATATTTCCTAATTAATATTCTAACACGATAATTCTATGAAATTATCCTGTCCAGACATGCCTCAAATCCTATATTTGATAAAAATAGGAGACATTATGAAGCAGAGGATTTTATCAATTTTTATTTGTATAGGATTTCATAGATTCTCAGTGAGAAACTGTTGGTAGAACAGTATATTATTTCTCAAAACATAACATTTCATTGAGATATTTTAGATTCCGAAAATAAGTAAAGTATAGTTCTATTATCTATCTATAAATAGAGAATCACTTTCAATATTTCCCGGAATTTTGGGAACATTTTTATACTATGTAATTTTGAAGAATTCAGAAGAACTGTAAGGATTTTAAGATGAAAAAATAAGCATTTAGAGTGAATTGCAAATAAATAATTTTCAGTGAAATTGTAGTAAATTTGGAGAATTTGACCAAACTCAATAAAATTCGATAAAATTCATACCAAATCAAGATGAGTTACAGGTGATTCAAATAGATAGAACCAAAGTCTTGAAGTCTAAGATTCGTGAGTAGAATGAGTAAGTAAGAATCTCGTAAATTCCATAAGAATTCAGGGTCAATATAAAAGTCTCCAGGATGTATTGAAAAAGATAGAAAACTCTTAAAAGATTGATTGAATTAAGTGGATTTAAAGAAAATTGTAAAAACTTCAGAAAAAGTTAAGAGAAAATGAAAACATTGAAACAAAATTTCAAAACCCTTGTGTTCCTGGTTTTCATTTATTGAGCAGAGCTACTTGAGTAACATTTTTGTTTAGAGAAGCTGTTGTGGTCACTTAAAGAGTCACTTATGTATCACTATATTCTACATGCTCTAGTCTAAACTCATGTAAAATGTGGCGAGCAGAGCCCACTGGAATTTCTTCGATTTCATCCGGTGTCAATGGGGTGATCGTGCTGCTTTTCATGTTCATTTTTGCCCGCGTTAAACGTTTTGAACGGGCAAAAAGGCACTAGGTCCCCCGAGTGCTTTAAGAGAATGTTCGGCAGAAGAAGACCTGGACCTTGTACGTTAAGAAGGTTCGACCGCAGAAGAAAGCCTGAGTGGAGAATGAGGATTGACAGAAGGAACAACATTGGCAAAAGGATCTTGTATGTCGAAAGAAGAAAAAGATGGGCGACCACAAGGAACACCAGGAATAGGAGCAACTTTATGCAAACACTCAAACCGAAAGAGCCAGGGGAAAGGCGAGATGGAGAATGATTTGGAACTGAAATTCGATTCTGGTACTCTGAGATACGTGAGAACGCCTTTCGATGTCCTCGAAGGTTCTCAAAGAACCAGGGGAATTCCGCAAAGGAAAAAATACTTTGGAACCGAAATCCGGTGCGAACACGGACAACTAACACCATACACGACAGGAACAATCTGATCGTTGAAGCACGGGTTGAACATACACGAACTGAATTCCACGGCGATACAAAAAAACTAACACTTGGGACGCGAAATCATACCTCAGGTGCGAACATTTTATATGACAGCAGAACCTTGATTCACCGTCACGGCTAAAATCCGACCCCGTTACCAAGTAGTGACGCTGAGCGACATATCCGGGCAAAGTTCCAGATAGGTGCCAAATACACAATTCAGGTAAATGGGATCACAGAAATATTGAGGACATTGTGAAAGAACACGATTGCGAATAAAGCGGAAGCAAGGAGTAGAAACACAATCGTGAGTAAGTTGGCGACGGCGGAACTGCATACAGCGTTGGCTCCAATGTGGTGACGTCAGTCTGCTTTCCAGGGACGAAATCCATGGAGAATTAGGGCACAGGAAAGGCGACAGGCTCTCACAAAGGAGACTGTGAGCTGTGAAGTTATTCTTTAACCTGTATGGTCTGTTATTACAAAAGGAGTCATGGATAACGTAAATAATTCGCGGTATTAATTCTTTACAGAACCGGCATTGGAGTCCGTCTTGGTTTTCCCTGATATTGCTTTCCAGTAATGAAATTGCCTCTTCCATTTTGGTTTCCCAGTTTTCCTCCATGTTCCCTTCTCTCTGTTACCTAGAAAATTCTATTTTTGTTACTATATCTTATTATTATTATTTTCATATTCTCATTTTAGATCGTTAATATTGAATTCACCTATATTTTTTCCTTTTAGGTTTTTTAGTTCGTAAATCGTCGAGGATATTTTCCTTTTAATAATAAACGGACCTTCATATTGGTCAAAAAGTTTTCCTGCCTTTTTATCCGCTTTATTCGACAATTTTGTCACCCTTTTTAAAACTCTGTCTCACTTTTGGTACTCTATTTCCCTTCTCCTTAAATTATACCTAGTCGCCTGTATATTGTTAGCTTTATCCAGATTATTCTGGACTTCCTCTTTTATTATTTGTAGTCTTCTTAATCTATCTGTCCACTTATCTACATATTGGAATTCGATTTCGTTATCTGATTCCAGTTCTTTTTTCAACGACTGGAGTGGTTTTAGTTCGCGACCTAGATTCAAAAATGCTGGGGTGAATTGTGTCGTTGAATTTTCGCTCGTATTTATTGCAAATTGAAGATCATCTATATTTTCGTCCCATGTAGAATGATTGTTTTATAAATACGCTTTAATTATTTGCTTAATTGTTCTATTGTACCTTTCTGTCGGGTTAGCTTGGGGATAATATTTTGGTGTTTTGGAGTATCTGATTCCGAATTTTTCCGTTAATTCGCGGATAATTTTATTTACAAATTCTGTTCATTGTCCATATGGAGGATCCGCGGTGTCCCCCAACGAGAAATAATACGCCTGTGAAAATCTGATTCTATAGTAGTTCCGTTTGCTTTTTTCAATGGGATCATTTCCACCCATTTAGTGAAAATATCAACGAAGACTAAAATATACTGATTTTTTCCCTTCTTTGATGTTGGTAGTGGGCCCAAGATATCTGCAGCAACCATGGTCCACGGTTCTTCTACAATTCTCTTTCCCATTAACCCTATTTTCGCCTGGTTACTCGGTTTCGTTCTCTGACATACCGTACAGTTTTTCAAATAGTTGATTATCTCCGAATACATCCCCGGCCAGAAGTAGTACTCGGAAATTCTCGCGTGTGTTTTTCCGGAACCTAAATGTCCCGCTTGTATACTGTCATGATTTTCTTTGAGAACTTGGTTTCGTAACTTTTTTGGTACGACGAGTTTCCATGGGTCGGAGTCTGGTAATAGACTAGATTTTAAGGGGTCCGTTCTATAGAAATACAGTTGTGAGTCTCTAATTCTCCAATTTTCGTGTTCTTCCGGGTGTTTTTTAATTTGTCTTAGTTTCGCGGAGTACCATTCGTCCATCTGATCGTTCAAGTTCGCTTTCGGTTTTTGTGTGCTGCTTGCTAACACGAACGCGACCTCGTTTGTTGCTTCTTTAGATCTAGATAGGGCGTCCGGCACTACGTTAGAACTACCCTTTCGATAGACGATTTCATAATCGTATTCTAAGAGTTCTAACGCCCATCTGGCTAGTCTGCCCGTTGGGTTTCTAAGGTTATGGAGCCATTTTAGCGCCAAATGGTCCGTAAATACCATGAAGTTGTAACCTTCCAGGTATGGTCTAAATTTCCTAATAGCCCAAACCACGGCTAAGCATTCTTTTTCCGAGGCTGAATATCTGGTTTCCGCATCGTTAAGGGCCCTACTCGCGTAACCTATCACGTAGTTTTTCCCTCCGATTGTTAGAGTGAGTACGGCTCCTAAACCCGTGTTGCTTGCATCCGTTTCAAGCTGAAAGGGTTCCTTGAAATTTGGGCAGGTTAAAATTGGTGCTGAGGTTAACAAATCTTTAATTTTCTGGAATGCTTCGTCCTGTTCGAGACCCCAATCCCATGCCTGTTTCTTTTTCAGCAATCTATTCAGGGGTTCGATAACTTCCGAAAAGTTTGGTATAAACTTTCTATACCAGCTAGTCATTCCTATAATTCTCTGGACCTGTTTAACGTTTCTTGGCTTCGGGAAATTAAGAATCGGTTTGATTTTGTCGTCGTCTACTTGTAAACCCCTCTCATTGACTATGAAGCCTAAATACCTTATTTCCGAACATCCGAATTCGCACTTATCTGGACTGATAGTTAAGTTTGCGTCATTTAATTTGTCTAAGACGATGTTTATGTATTTTAAATGGTCGTTGAAATTATCTGTAACTATAATTATGTCGTCTAAATAGCAAAAAACATTTGGCTTAAGATCTGGGGTAATTATTTTATCCATAAGCCTTTGGAAAATGGCTGGCGCATTCGTTAATCCAAATGGCATTCTGTTAAATTCAAACATGCCCTTACCGGGTACCGTGAATGCTGTAATTGGTTTTGAATTTTCCTCCAAGAGGATTTGTAAATACGCCATTTTTAAATCGATTTTTGAAATAAATTTTGCTGCTCTAAGTGTGTCCAAAATTTCAGTCATGAGTGGAATTGGATAAAGGTCTTTTTTGGTTATGTTATTTACCTTGAGAAAATCTAGGCAAAATCTGTATTCCCTGTTTGGTTTCTTAATCATAACAATCGGATTTGACCAATCCGAGTGGGAGTGTCTTATTATACCTTGTTCCAACATTTTATCTACCTCCTTGACTATTTCCTATCTTATTTTAGGGCTAACGTTGTAATATCGCTGTTTTATCGGGTCGTGTCCCTGAATATCAATCCTATGTTCTGTCACATGCGTTGCCCTATGTTCTTTCCCCTGGTAAATTTTAATTTTGTCCTCCAATAGTTTTTTTAGTTGGGTTTGTTGACTGTCGTTCAGTTCAACAATGCCCTCGCAAATTTCTACCGAACCTTTCTTTTGTTCTTCGGGTTTTCCCGGACTATCCCTAATATTATTCAATGAAATTGCCCTGTTTTTAAAATTTATACATTGGTTCTTACTATTTGTTTCCAATAATTCATTAACCTTTTCCGGTTCTTTTTCCTTTTTAACCTTATGATCCTTATTATTTTTCTCCAGGTTTTTGTCGCTTATCCTGTTGCGTTTCCTATTATTTCTATTCGATTTCCTAAATCTAGATGAGTTGTCGGTCTGTGGGTTGTTGCTCGTCTCTAGGGTTGGGATACTCTCTAATGGTAGGAATTTGTTGCTTGTGGGAATGTTTGCTAATTTAGGGCTATCCTCGACAGTATTTGTTGCAGGAATTTGGGCGTTCTTTATTTTCTGGGATTGGGATGGATTTTTAGCTACTTGGGGAATTTCGCTATTTTCTCGGTTTTGGTTTGTCTTGTCGTATTCCCTGACGCTTTTGAGGTTAATACTACCTCCGAATTTCGGTTTACATTCCGCGGTTTTATTTACATCCTTAAATTCTAGCTTATTCCTACTGCTTACACTTTTATTTCTATTTTCCTTAATTGTACTTTCATGGTCCGTTTCTGGTTTGAGTAAGTCCTCAGTAACTGGGAGGGGTAGTGAGTTAGGGTGCGCTTCCATAGGATAGCGCGTAGGTGGTTTACCTGGTAACCACCAGGTTTCTGAGTCATAGTCCAGGTCATTCGTAAGCTTTTCAGCATATCTGTGCCTAATATTCCTACTGAATTTAGTTTTGGGACTAACCTGAAAAGTACATGTTTAATCTTACTACCTATCAAAATTGGGATGACTACCTGTCCTATTATTTCGGCTTTTCCGCCGTTAGCGACTAATAAACAATCAGAATCCGGTTTGAGAATACTAAATTTCGCTTTTTTAATTTTTGAAATTAATTCCTCTCCTACGTAGGAATGTGAGGCACCTGTATCTATCAGAATTCTGTATGACTCATTCTCAAATTTAGTCATAAGATGAAAACGCGTTTCTGTCGTTTCGTCCTTATCCGAACTTAACATTTCTGGCGTTCCGGTAATAGGTTCAGATTTATTTCCGCCTATTACCCGCCCTGGTAGTTTCTCTGGTTATATAAATAATATGGGCATTCTCGCTTAAAATGACCCGGCATTCTGCAATAAAAACAATTCGAATCGCTGTTATCCTTATCTTTATTTGTTTTTTCTGTATTCGAATACTTTCCCGATTTTTGGTTTTTATTTTCGTAGCTTAGTTTTTGGGGACTTTTGTTTTTATTTTCCCCCGATGTGCTTTCTGTTTTATCGTTTGGCAATTCTATCATAGGATTATCCTCCCTTCGATTTTGTCCTAAATCCAATGTTGCTTGGTTAAATTGGGATAACATCTGGTTGTAGGGGTTGAAATTTAATCTTGGATTATAATTTGAAAATCTGGGTTGGAATCCATGTGGGAGTCTAGGTTTGAAATTGGCTCTTAGATTTAGTTGGAATTGCGGTTGAAATTGTAAGAAAGGAAATCCGAAGGGAGAATATGGATACCGATTTTTAAAAGGCTTTCTTCCCTGATGATTATCCTTTTTCCCGTTATCATTTTCCTTTTTATCCTCCTTTTTGGGTTCCGCATTATTTCTATCACCGTTTTCTCTTTGTTCCCTTTTCTCTTCTATTTTAGGTTCTGTGATTTGTAAAACCTGACCTCTAATTTTCGATTTGACTAACTCTGTTTCCCATTCTTTTCCCAATTCCTCTAATTCCTCGAATGTTTGAAAGTCATTTCTTTCAATGTACATTTTGTACTCTATCCGGAGGTTCTCATATGTTCTGCGCAATTCCCATTCTAAGCTATTTCTAGGGTATAATTCAGTGAATAACTTCCTAATTTCTGTTAAATAAGAGTGAATATCCTGAGCCTTTTTCTGGTTACAAAATTTTATTTTTTGTCTTACTTCCTCAGAAAATCTTTCGTCTATATAAGCGCTTTAGAAATCGTTAAAAAAGTCTGACAGGTTCCTCCATGAATTTTTATTAATTGAGAACCAATCGCGTGCATCCTCAATTAGTACAGCGTCTAAGTTTTCTAGTATGTCGCGATCATCGATTCTGTACCCTCGTTTAAATCTCCTAGGAAATTAGCTGGGCTATCCTCTTTATTATTTCTAAATTTGACCGGCCAGTTTGTCATGATTTGGAATGGTGTTTGTACCATTCCAAATGGGAAACATGTCGCTTGAATTGTTTCGTTCCTCCTATTTTCAGGTTCGTATTCGTTTTCCGAACTATCTACATTACTTCGCGATCGTCTATTCGACCTCTCCCTTGTTGTTAAATTTCTGCGCGATCTGTTACGGTTAGAAATATTATCCCCCTTGTTGTCGCTGGAGTCAGATTCGTAAATTCTAGAGTCAGTTTCTTTTTCCCTTCTTTTATTCAACGATTTGTTGTTCACACTCCTAGTGGGTTCCCTAAGTCTTTCTTTGAGTTTAAATTGTACCGAGTGTCTACCGCGTGTTTCGTTTCTTTTGTTCGGCGTCTCTCTTGATTTTTCCCTGTCTGATGATTCTTTTACGAAAGAGCTATGGGCTGTTGGGTTCAAATTGTTTTCACGAATTTTTAACTGTTCAATTTTTTCCCTTAAAAATTTTTCTTTTTGTTTATCCATGAACTCGTTATGTTCCGCGCTCTCCAGTAATTCTTCCGTCTCTAATATAAATTGAGTATTGTTTTCTAAAAATGAGTCAATTTCGAATGTCCTGTTATTGATTGTCCCTGCGGTTTCCTGATTATTTGTCAAAATTTTTTGTTGCCTGGGTAAATTTAGTGTTGGTAAATCTGTATAGTCCCAAGCTCATGACGCATAAGGGTTAATCATTTTGTTTGGTTCCCTGTTCGTAGTTTCCAGGTCTCCACCCGATTTTCCCATCCGTGAGATTTCGGCCGTATTTTTAGAAAAACTCCTACCTCGTCCAACGGATCGGTTTATTATTTTAGGTATTGTTCCCGTATTTCTTTGTACGGACACCCCCAAATTTTGTAGCTGCGGTGTAGTCATTGTTCTGTTTACAATGGAGTCCGGAGTTGGAAGTGCTGCTGCCCCTTCCAAATCCAGGCCCTCTTGATCGGTTTCAATATTTGTCTGTTTCTCCATTTTATTTACTATTATTTTTAATTTTCCAGACCTTAATTTCATTGGTTATAATCAATTTATCGCTAAAACATTAATTTTCCCTCCCTTTGTAGTATCTACGGTTGCTTGGACTGTACAGCCGTCGATACTACCCTAACTCGTAATTGAATGTATTTCGGGGACACCCTGTATATGCATGTATGGTTCCCTATTATTATGGTCTGTGTGTTATTTTCATAATCCGTTGTCCGTTTATTATTTGGACACCCTATATACTTTTCCTTCAGCCCATTGACTTTGCATTCGTCCATTATCCCTTTGGGTTTCTCGGTTTAATTTAAGCTTTATTTTCAATATTTCCGATTAATACTTTGAATCATTGTGATCCGAAAATTCGTTTATTTTTGCTCTGCGTTGCTTGGTTCGCAAAGTACAGCGCGTGACCTTTGTGCACTCAGTACTTGCGACCCCGCGGACAGCCCGCCGTCCGGTGAGTTACCCTCTACCGCACCGCGGTCTGTGTCTCGCACGCACGCTGCACCCCCGTCACACAACTAATCACTCTGTGACGTAGGACGACCTGTGCATATTATGCAATCAAAATTTATTTTTCCTTATCCCTCTATTAAATTCGAATATTTCAACACTCCTTATACTTTATTTTCGTATCCTCTACTTTTGCTTTGAAAACAAGACTACCGAACTTGTACTGCCTAATTAGATGTCTTATACGAACTTTGTCCTTTTACAGGTTTCCCAAATCTTTTCCATTTTGATGTTAACTTATACTTTTCTTTGAATTTTACGAAATTATTCTCCTTTACCTACTTTTAGACGGTTTTCCTTTTGCAAACTTTTAAATGTGGCTAATTTCCTAGTCAGATTATATCGATTTTTTACGGTTTTCTTCTCATAATTTTCTTAAAACAACCTAATTATCTCCAAAACCACCCGCTCACCACTAATATACATAACAAATAGCATGGTATTTCACTGGCAATGCACATAAATGTCATGAAGATTCACAGGAAATGATCAAGGCACAAAAATTCATAGAATACAAGAAATCATGGTATAGAATATCAGAAACATGGCAAACAATCAAATGAAATTATGGAAACATCGCAGATTATCACTTCTTATACCTGTCATTTTATAAAATTTCAAAGAAAAATCAAGCAAGTGGTGAGGCGAAAGACAAAGCGTGACATGTTAATCCAGAGAGCACGTATTTTGGAGTTTTGAGTCAGAATTTGGAGTTTCGGAGTTTGGAGTTAATGTTCGGAGTTCGGGTTTCTGGGTTTTGCAAATTGTGCTATTTTCCTCAGCTGTTAAAAAGGATGCAAATGAGGGAGTCTTGCGGGTTTTTTAGGTTGGGCGCCAGGTTTCGAGCATGAGGGAAACCGGGGATGGGAAGAGAGGACCAGGACGCCGAGAAATAGGTGGAACACAATAAAACAAAATGCAACTGGGGTGTGATTAATATAACGACTTACATAGTACAGAACGGCCAACTCTCCGGACCAGCGATGGATAGAGTAATCCCTTTCCTGGCTAAGCAGAGACTGACGGTTCGAGCGGCGAGGCCCGCCGCCAGCCACACGCTCGGGATCCGTCGTGGATTCCCGGGCGGGTTCGGCTGTGGCTCTCGTCGCTCGACTCGCCACATAACTTCTGCGTTACAATACCTTATTTAATTTGTTCATGACATAACTTACTTTTATTTTTCAAGTTATTCTCACACTAGCATGATTATTATATTTTTCAAAGTAATTTGAAATAATGTGATAATTTTAGAACAGCTTCAAAGATATGTTAAATTTAATAAATAATTAACATGGCCAATCAGCATCTTAACTGTTATTGAAATATACAAAACATAATTCTAATTGCGTATCAGTTCACTTATATTTTCCATTGGAATTCAATGTGAAATAATATACGTTGCATTTTAACCAATCATCAATAAAGTAATTGAAAAATGAAATTATGCTATGAATGCGATGAACATATCTTGAACATATCTTGGTTGCCCGTAACATACCGTTTTGCCGCCGACCTACCGAGCATGTTCTAAAAAGAAGGCGAAGAAGTCATCAAATCTCTTTCTGAATCTAGTGATGGAGGAAAACACAAATCTTGAACTAGTGAAGTTTCTTCAATAGTCATGATTCTTAAAAGTTTTTTCCGTGCATATGGTATAGGAATAGTGATATTTTCAGAATAATACTCTAAGCGGAATTGCTTTATTTGGCGAAGAGGCTGGACCGGGCCTACTTACATTGGTCAACAATTATTTGCGTAAGCGAATGAAATTGAAGCCTGGTAGGTGAAGCTATACATATATATGGTAGGAGGAGACCAGGACCTAGCACGTTGAGAAGGTTCGAACGGAGAAGAGAACCTAAGTGGAGAATGAGGACTGGCAGGAGAAAGAGAACTGGCAAGAGGATCTAGTATGTCGATAAATGAAGGAGATGGGCCACCACGAGCAACACCAGGAAAACACTGTACGCGAGACGAAGAATCTAATCGTTAAAGCACGGGTCAAATACACGAACTGGATTCCAATGCGATACAAAATAACTAACACTCGGGACGCGAAATCATATCTTAAGTGCAAACATTTTATATGGCTGCAGAGCCTCGGTTCACCGTCACGGTTAATGTCCGATCCCATTACCAAGTAGTGACGCTCGGCGACGTGTCCGATGACTAGTTCCGGGATAGGTCTCCGATGACATGGTTATATGCAAATTGTTACAAGATAATATACAAGCAAGAAAGATACATAAGTCTGTGCTGTACTGAACACATAATTGAGATTAAAGAACCCACTAAGACATTAGAGTCATTGAGGAAGAAAACAACTGCAAGTAAAGCGGAAGCAAGTAGTACAAGCAGAACCGTGAGTGAGTTGTCGAAGGCGAAACTACATAAAGCCGCAGCTCCAATGTTGTAAAGTCACTCTGCGATTCCAGGATAAAATTGGCCAGAGCACCTCATGGTGGGGGCTGGTGAAACTTGATTGGCTAATCAAATCTTTTTGAAAAAACCCAAAAAACCCGGGAGGACGAAAAGCCATCTCGGATTGATATTATATCCATTGTCCCTATCGATGCTATTAGGGTGTTGTAAGATTTCGATTGCTTCTCTATGTTTTCTTGCAAAAATGTTGTACGTTTTTGCGATGACGGTCGTTTTGTCAAATAGAATGCTATGTCCTGTTTCGATATGATGCTCAGCTACTGCTGATTGCGTGAAATGTTTCAGCCTGACTTTACAATCATGTTCCTTTACACGTTGACTTACCGCCCTTCCGTTTTCTTCAATATAGACTTTGCCACAAGAACAAGGGATTTTATACACTCCCGAAAAACTGAAAGGTTCCTTTTTATCTTTAGGATTGTCTAAAATTTGTCCTATTTTCGCAGGTGGCCTAAGTACAGTTTGAATGTTGTGTTTGTAGAGAATTCTTCCTATATGTTCTGTGTTTCATGAAGTTCGTTCGAAGAGATGCTTGTTTTTTTTCAATATTTTCTGTTTGAGATTCGTATTCTATCAGAAAGTACTAGTTGCTGTCATGTGGACGTTTCAGTAATGATTTGAAACTTGAAAATATTGGTTCACCTAATAAATTGTTATTAATTGTGAAAACAGCTCTTTTAAATTTATTTAAAAATATTTATGCAATTTTCGAAAGTAATTAATCATTAAGGTGTTCAATTGATTTTTCAGAATGACTCCAAAGTTATCCCACTTGTAAAAGTAATGAAAGTTTATGAATTTACTCTGACGGTAATTTTTTTAGGTCCTGAACACACTTTTATTTCTGATAGAAGTGCGACAGAGATGCATTTCCTCTTTTATTTCAGGTTTTTCAGATCGATGACCTATATTCATCAAAACTTTTGTCCTCTACAAGGTCGAAGCTCAAAAAAAAAATCACGCTCAATTCCAGATTCAAAGTCGTTTTACGATTACTCAACAACCACATGATATTTGTTTTTCTTCTTGGTTCAGATTCAGTGAATATGATGAACACATCAAATTCGTATTTATTTCTGTCAAACTCAAATAGAGCTCACAATATGCTAGCAATCAGGATAGAATGCCCATTGCGATGCAATTTTTTTCTACTTGCGGAAAGTTCAGATTTTTTTTTAAATATAGATATTGTACAGTATGATATATGTTCACCAGTGGAACTAAGTATAATCGTCAAGATGATGACTGAAGTAGGAACAATCCTCATTTTTTGGAATTATAGGCAAGACTGATTTACAAGTTAATGACGAATTCGGTTGACAGTGTATCGAGTTAATATCCTTGTGTTTCATTAGCTAATATAACTGGTCCTTCTGAAATATTCATGTTCATATTCCATTCATTAGTCCAAGAAATAAAATTCAGTTTACTAAATCGAAGCTATTTTGGGAATAATAATGAGATTTTTGCAAATACCACTACGATAAAAATCTGAGTGTTAAACAGAAAGACCGAGGATTATATACCTAGGAGCTATATTCATTCGCGCAATTCTCAACTCTTTCATTTATTATTGTTATATAGTTAGTTTAAAATTTCTAACTCTGGAAATTTTTTGTTTAATTGGAAAGGTACTAGAAGCTTCCTTGAAACATATATTTAGATTATTGAGAATGAGACTGCTAAGGAGGAACTATTGGCGCGTTTTTAATGAGTGGTTCTTAAGTAGTTTTATTATCGAGCACACAATCCTCAAATTATTGTTTATTTTTGGAAGCTTTTATCTTGATATTGCATTTTTTCCGAATTTTGGATCACAAAAAATAACAAGAGTTTTTCCGTTTTAACTATTTATGTATTATTCATGTTTATGGTTCTCTTCTATAATTCGTTGCAATAATCAGTGGGAATTTCATTTTTAATTGTATTGATCAAGTTCGGCCAACGGCAATACCACGCTGAAAACACCAGTTCCCGTAAGATCACTGAAGTTAAGCAGCGTTGGGCGCGGTTAGTACTTGGATGGGTGACCGTTCGGGGAATACTGCGTGGTGTTGGCCCATCGTGGGTGTGGTGGCCCCACACTGGTAGTATTTATCCACCTAGAAACACTACTTGAATCGGGTAGTGAGGCAATGAACTTTCGAGTTCGAAATGCTAATCAATTTTTATTTTATTGATCAAGTTCGGGAATGAAGTGATTTTGAATTTGAAAGTATATCTAGAACATTCTCAATTTTCTCAATAAAGAAACTTAAGCCTTTCTTTGATATCAACATAACACCGAAAAATATTGTTTATTCTCTTTGAACCTGAAGAAGTTTTTAAACTGCTGATGGAAAATTTTCTGATCACTGAGAATTTCATTCACCAATTCTGAATGTAAAACAGACATCTACTGTTTCTATTGCTCAGACAATTTCAAGTTAACGGGCTGCTCAAAGAAACAATTTTTCTTCCGTATAAAATTCGGAAATAATCTAAAAAAATAAATAAGTGACCAATCAAATTATAATAGTATTTGACCAACAACATTTCAATAACGAGAGTCCACTAAACAATACTTATCTCCTCCTACTTGGTATCTATAAAAATATTAGAATTTTGAGAATAAGAATTTATTTTAACATATTTTACTAAGTAGCGCATTTGAATAACCTGGTATAAGAAATCAACCTCTAATCTTTAGAGATTGATTTGGGTTTGGTTCCACAGGCACTAAAGTGACCCTGTGTCAATGGAATGCGCAGAATGAGGTCTGTCAGGAGAAAGAGAACTGACAGGATGATGTTGTCTGTCGGAAGAAGCGGAAGGAGTTGGACCGCCACGAGAAACACCAGGGATGGGAGCGCCGTTGGGCAAATGATCAAACTGTGAACTGAATTCTGCAAGAAAAAACAGACGATTACGTTTTGTTCTAAGAACAAATGTCTTTGTACCACTAATAATAATTTACAAGTGTACTGAGTTAATACATTCTCTTCGCAGCATCAAGTCCTTTTGTAGGAATGCTTTTGTTTTTTCATCATATTATCTTGTGATTGGAGTTACATTCTTAGCTTCGCTTAAATTTCAATTTCATGCTTAAAAATTCATTGCGAATATTAACAATCATTTAATATTTATTTGTGTCCTTAAATCAGGTTTGAGGATTATGATTCGCTTCTGAGTTAACAAACTAAAAAAATATTTCAGGAATAATTCACTATATTTGCAATTGACTTGAACGTAAGATTTCGGAGCAAATATTTTGCTGAAAAAACCTTGCACTTTGAAGTTACACTAACAAAAAAGCATTATACACTACCGTCGGAAATTGTGCGCACGACTCGCGTGAGCGCTATTAAAAATCACTGCTGACTTCGAACGACGATATTTCGGCGAAGAAAAGAGATAGGGCATTTTTTAAAAAAATAGTTGGAAAGCTGATGAAATTCCTCGTCTATTAGTACCCAACAAATATTTTTTTGACCTTCTGAAAATAGTACAGCACTTGAGAAGTTCAAAAAAAAAATTCAAGATTTTCTCAAATTTTCTACCTCAAATTCAACTTTTTGCACGACCTAGGAAAATTTTTTCAAAAACCTGAAAATTATACGACATGGAGCCTGAAATCTTGTCTTTAATTTAAGCCAAGAAAACTTAAAAAATCTTCATGGGTGCCCGAGATATGATTAAAAATGTTCAATCGCATCTGAGCTCAATTTTAATCGACGATCACGGTTCTCGGGTGGTCTTCCACTCGCCTCCTTCGTTGAGGCAGGACCGAATAAGCCACGCACAGAGGTGGCGCCTAACTGGACATTGTCCTATTTTTTAATATGGAGATAATATTAGATTCAAATCATTGTCAACACTCACAAATAACAATAAATATTTTTTTTCATTCACCATAATTTGAAATAAAAATTACTAATAAAGAGAACCAAAAGTATAAGAGGCGCCACCTTAGTGCGTGGCCTATTCGGTCCTGCCTCAACGAAGGAAACGAGCAGCGGACCGCTCGAGAACCGTGGTCGTCGATTAAAATTGAGCTCAGATACGATTGAACATTTTTAATCATATCTCGGGCACCCATGAAGATTTTCAAAGTTTTGTTGGCTTAAATTAAAGATAAAATGTCAGGCTCCATGTCGTATCATTTTCAGGTTTTTTAAAAAATTTTCCTAGGTCGTGCAAAAAATTGAATTTGAGGTAGAAAATTTGAGAAAATCTTGAATTTTTTTTTTGAACTTATCTAGTGCTGTACTATTTTCAGAAGGTTAAAAAAATATTTGTTGGGTAGTAATGGACGTGGAATTTCATGAGCTTTCCAACTGTTTTAAAAAAAATGCCCTATCTCTTTTTTTCGCCGAAATATCGTCGTTCGAAGTCAGCAGTGATTTTTAATAGCGCTCACGCGAGTCGTGCGCACAATTTCCGACGGTAGTGTACCTATCCACTCAAATACGCAAGCTCAAAATGTTCCCCAAAATTGTATCGGTCGGGGAGTATCAAATTTTTCTATCAAAACGTTATCATTGAAACTTTATACTATCTTAGACGGACTTGCATGTTGGTGGCGGAAGTGAGAACGTGTTTAGTGTCAGGTGGTGAGAGAATTTACGGTAGGTGAGAGTGGAGTATGAGGGTGGAAGTCGAGGAGGTGAGTAGGGTTGTGTGGGGTGAATTGGGGACATAAAAAGTGATCTTGAGCGTAGGTGTGAGGTGGGATTTAAGTTAATTGAAAAAGTGAGGTTAGGTTAGCAAGGAACCGGGAGAATCTGTGGTCAGGTGTCTTGGGCCTTCGAAGGTCAAGGGTGGTGCTCGAAAATTTGAGAGGGTGTTAAGTGAGAGAAAGGGGTGTCTGTGAGGAATTGAAAAAAAAAGGAAAAAAGGGAAATAAAGGGAAAATTTGACGGAAATAGAGACAGCATTCTGCAGAGACACCTGGCGGTTGCGGAGGTTACTACATGGACCGGCAGAGCGGGAGGTGGGCAGTGAGAGTACTGGTAGTGAAGTTGTCGGAGAGAAAATTTTCTACGTGCCCCGACGGCCAACAGTACGTAGCTCGGTGTCTAGTGGCGCGTCAGGGAGAGGGAGGAAGCGGGACGGTGGGAACGAAGGAAGAGAGAAGGCGAGGGAGAGAACGTCGAGCGCAAGTGACGGGGTGAATCTTTTGAAGAGGAAGAGAGACAGCCAAGAGAGCTAGGACAAAAGCGTGGTAGAGAGTCCATTTAAGAAAAGCTTGAAAACAAATAGGTAACCCCCCCCCCCCCTGAAATGGAGGGAAATGTGGAGAAGGAGGCTCTCGGTATGCTGATAGGCGTGATCAGGGGGCTGAGGGACGACGTAAGGGGGACTAAGGAGCAGATGGAAGGCATGAGTGAGGACCTGAGAATTAGAGATCAGAAATTGGAAAAGGAGATGAAAGACCTGAGTGAGAGAGTAGAGGGGTTGGAGAGGGAAAAGAAAGAAAAAGAAGTGGAACTAAAGCAGATGGAAGAGGAAATTAGGGGGTGGAAGGAAAGGACGGTGGGGGGATCGAGATTAAAGGTATTTGGGAGAGGGTAGAAAATATGATAGAAGAGAAAGTGGGAGAGCGTAGGAGTGAGAAGGAGGAGAGGTCAGATAGGGAGAGGTTAAGGGCAATGGAGTTGAGAATGGAGAGAAAAGAGAAGGCAGACAGAAGGAATAATATTGTGGTAAAAGGGTTGGAGCTAAAGAGCGGGGAAGAAAGAGAGGGTGTGGAAGCGCTGCTACAGAGCATAGGGTGGGTTAAAGGTAGGGTAGGGAAAGTTAAGTTGTAGGGGAGAAAGGACAAGGAAGTGGCGGTTGTGGAGATGGAGAGCTGGGAAGAAAAGTTGGCGGTAATGCGAAATAAGAGTAGGATAAAGGATAAGGGAGTTTTCATCGATCAAGACTTAACGAGGAAGGAAAGGGATGTGCATAGAATGCTGAACGACAGGGCTAGAAGGGAGAGGAGTGAAGGGAGATCGGCGAAGGTAGGATATCGGAGAATAAAAATAGACGAGAAAATGTGGGTGTGGGATGAGGAGAAAGAGGTGTTGAAGGAAGTGCAGGGGAATTTGTTTCGTAGGCAGTAGGGGGGTGGGGGCAATAAAGGATACAGGAGTAGTGAAGGTGTTGTATTGGAACGTAGCAGGGATAAGGAAGAAGGATGAGGAGTTTTGGAGGTACATACAAGAATTTGATGTGTGGGACTAGTAGAGACGTGGGTAGAAAGAAAGGAATGGGACAGAATAGAGCCACAGCTGCCAAGGCGGTATAAGTGGAGACTCCAAGAGCCGGTCAGAGTGAAGAAAAAAGGAAGGGCTAGTGGGGGAATTATAACGGGGGTTAGAGATGGATCAGAGGAAGAAGTTCATGAAGAGGAAGAGAGGGAGGGAGTGCAAATGAGGGAAGTAAAAATAGGAGGGAGAGCGTGTAAGTTTGTGACGGTGTACAATAAGGATGGGATGGAAAGAATTAAAGAAAGGGTGGAAGAAGTGCTAGGCGAAAGAGAGGAAGGTATGGTGGCACTGGGTGGGGATTTTAATGCGAGGATGGGAAGGGAAGGGGGCCTTCACAGGGCAGTGGAGAGCTTCGAAAGGAATTCGAAGTATACGTTAATAAATAAGGAGGGGGAGATTCTAAGGGACTGGATGGAGGATGGAGGCAGTGGCGAATGGTATGGCAAATGGGGACGAAGAGGGAGAATACACATATGTAAGTAAGGTGGGGGCATCGGTGATAGACTATGTGGTAATGAATATGCAAGGATGGGAGGAGACGGAAAAATTCGCAGTAGAGGAGAGGGTGGAATCAGACCATCAGCCATTAAGTCTGTAAATAAGAGGTGAGGGTGGCGGAAGACAAGGCGGGGAAGAAGTCTCGATAGGGGAGAGGGTGACCTGGACGAGGGAGGCGATAGAGAAGTATCAGGAGCAGCTAGGAAATGTACGCTTTGGAGGGGAGTCGGTGGAAGAGATATGGGAGGATCTGAAAGAGAGGGTGAAAGGTTGTGTGCAAAATAAGGTATTTAGAAAGAAGAAGAAAGGAATAGTGAAGCCGTGGTGGGATAGGGAATGTAAAAAGATGAAAAGGAAGGTGAGGAGGAAGTATAAGAAGTGGAGAGAGGGTAATACGAGAAGGGAGGAGTACGTAGAAACGAGAAAGGGGTTTAGATTGATGTGTAAGAAGAAAGAACAGGAAAAGGAGAAAGATCTGGAAGAGGAGTTAGCAAATGTTAAGACAGAGAGAGACGTCTGGAAGATAATAAATAGGTTTCCAGGGCTCAGATTCAATGAAGACGGAGGGTGGAAGTAGAAGGACGGGGGAGCAGAGATGGAGGAGTTGAAGGACGAGGAGATAGAGAAGCAGATAAGGAAGTTGAAAGGGTCAAAAGCAGCAGGGCTGGATGGGGTGGAGAACGAAGCATGGCTGGATAGGAGGGGTTAGAATTTGTTCACTAGCGTATGCAGATGACATAGTATTGCTGGCAAGCATCGAGGAGGCCTTAAGGGATATGATGAAGGGGTTGAGAAGATACCTGGATAAAAAGGGGTTAGAGCTGAATGCGGAAAAGTCCAAGGTTATGGTGTTCAGAAAAGGAGGGGGAAGGGATAAGGGAAGGGAGTAGAAGTGGAAGGGAAAGGAGGTGCAGAAGGTGAAAGAGTTTGTGTACCTGGGCTTCGTGTTTCGAAGGAATGGGGTAGTGGATGGTCACATAAAAGAGAGAGTGAGGAGGGCAAATGTGGTGATGAAGCAGGTGTGGGGTTTGGGAAAGAAGTTATTCGCAGATGATTTTGGAAGGAGAATGAAATTGTTTGATTCACTAGTGAAGAGTGCGCTATTGTATTGGGTAGAGGTGTGGGGGTGGAAGGAAAGTGAAGAGGTAAATAGAACGAAATAGGCTTAGAGTTAAGGAATGTATGGATGTTAGTTATCAAGGGTTAGTTTTAAGAAAATTCTGTAAAAATGGATGTGTAAGCAAGTCAATTTTTTAAGGCGAATATACTTCTGAATTGACATCCCCCCATTAGAATTATACTTCTCAAAAGATAACATTTTATTGAGATATTTCAGATTCAGAAAATAAGTAAAGTATAGTTTTATATTCACCAATAGAACTAACTATCATCTTCAAGATAAAAACCACAGCATAAACGATCCTCATATTTTAAAATTAGAGAAAAAACTGATTTGTACATCATTAAAGAATTTGGTTAACAATGTATCGAATTATTATTGTAGTATTTCATTAGAGTTTATATATGTCATCTTAATCACTATCTCATCATTTGAAGGCGACAAACTTGTCGCAGTATTATTATCGCCATAATTTTTTGTATTCTTATCATTAGAGTGATAAAATTTAAATAAATACCTAGAAGCTATACTTATTTTCAAAAATAATATTTCACTCTAGAAACTGTAATAAATTACATTTCTCCCGTGCCACAGTAGTTCAGGAATGTATTTTCGCCGACAAATTTGGCTTCTGGCCAGAATTCTCTAATGATTTTTTCAATCAGTATAAAATTTCTTGTTTTGAAAATTTTCGTTTTACTGCAAAAACACCAGAAGCTACACTGAAATATTTTTAGATACATTTTGAATTGGACTGTTAAGTGGGCCGGTAATTACTTATTTATGAAAATTAGCGCTAATTTGATTTTTCAACGATGCAATCTCTTGTGAATTTGTAATTTGACAATTCTATTCTCCATGCTATTAATAAATGTTATAAAATTCACAACTACATAAAAATTAAGAAGGATAATTTCTTGAAAATTAAAAAAAAATATTGTCACGAATTGAGACTTATCTGCTACGGATCAACAAATAATAAGTTGTTAAAATTTGTGGAGACAGTTAAGATTTAGAGATACGTAAAAAAATTGAGCATTCATTAAAATTTAAAAATTACGAAACTAAGAGTTCTTTCAAACATATTTAACTAACTAGAAATAATAATTTAATGAATTATTTAACTTGTTTTGAATATTTTTAGAACTTTCAGTATTTTAAAACTTGGAATGATTAATTCTATAAACATTATATTTTTTCAATTTCAGAAAGTAACAATCCAACTACGTGAATGTGCGCTTTGCGCGCTTGCATTCACTGTTATTTTCGAAATAAGTTTTAAATTTAACAATAGCGGAACGTGATCCGTAGGAGATAAGGCTTGTTTAATGGGCGCTTTTTATTCAAATATTGTTAGCCAGATACTCTTATATTTTAATTTTAATTTATTTTTCAAATCTTCTTTCAAATATCGTTTATATTTGAGTAACATGTATTACATTTCGCAGTTAACAAAAATTTTCAGATTCAAGATTTTTATATTGACCAATTGAAAAGGTCTGTTAAGAATTGCGAGCAGCAGCTGAGAATTTCAATTTGATTGACTGTCAACCCAATTCTTCACTGACAAATAAATCGGTTTTGCTTCTAGCTATTAAATTTTATGTTTTGGATTGCTGAAACTTTCTATCAAATTCTATACGTACAGAAGCCTCATACAAAGTGACGGACAGTCACAACAGTCATACACAGTCACAACGTCACGCTGCGATCACGATGCATTAGTTGAGTACTTTCGTAGATTATTATCAGTAAAGCAAAAACATTTGTTCTTCAAAAAATTGTAACCAACTACTTTTTTTGGCAGAATTGAGTTCACAGTTCGATTGCTTACCTAATGTCGCCCCTATTCCTGGCGTTCCTCGTGGCCACCCATCTTGTTCTTCTAGTCTGTCTCCAAACGTAAACAATTAGGGGTGTATGGACCGCTTCTGGTGTATTGTACTGCATGGCAAAAATATTTTGAAATAGTACATTTCGTAAATAGTGCGGACTGACGGCCTTTTTGAAACGAGCGCCATGTTTTTGTAACTCGTATCCGGTTCAAGCGCCTACGGCGCCCTTACCTACAACTCGTTAGAAAAAAATTGCGCTCATTTCAAAAAGGAAAGCCGTCAGTCCGCAAGAGTCACGAACGATACTTTTCATAGCAAAATCATAAATGGCGTGATTTCATTGTCTCCATGGAAAAATGCAAAATCACGATTTGAGTCGGCGAAGGTACGCATGAGCTCTGCTGCATTTTTGTTCTAGTGAGCATGAATGAGACAACAAAGTATAATGTACGAGGCGATAAGAACACGCTATACTCTTCTTCAGAAACATCGACTCACTAATCCGCCATGAATTCTCTTTCTATCTTTGTCTACGACGATCTCTCTCTAGCCAACTCTAGCGTTACGAAAATACTCGGGCATGCAGAAACAAAGCTCTTTTTTGAAATCTACGTCACGCCGTGCTAACTGCACCCAATTCTCTAACTCATCCAATGCACCGCCAGGCGGCGCTCAAAAAGCGTACTTTTGCGTTTGTCTATGGAGGCATGAAAACACGCCGTTTTTATGATTGCGTTATGAAAAATAGTTTTCTAATACAAGGTCAAACTAAATATTTCACGGGAATGAGGAAAAAAGTTTCCTGTTACACGTTGAAATGAACGTTTTACCTGCTTACGTACTTGAATCATTTGCAGACCGCTGGCCAGCTCGTTTAAAAGGAGAGCTCTCTCTATAATAATCAACCAGATACTGTTAAGCTCACTTGATTAAACCATTCAAAGAGAGCAGCATCCAAAAGCAGATCACTTCTTTCACCATAACACCTCACAAAACAGTTCAAGTGGGAAGCACGCAGTTCCGCGTAATCCCATAATGCATACAACGCAGTTTCATAACAAGACATACGAAGAAGTTCTCTCAAGAAAATCACAGCTTTCAGAATTTTCACGTCAACACTTGAGAGTTTGACATCACAAAACACTACAGTGGGACTCCGATGCTTGAAGTCGATCAGGCCTCTCTTTCTACTTCCTTTGCTTTCTTTGTCGAATTGTAGATCCCGCTGGCATCAGCCGACGACAGCGCCACGAATGCGAAGAAAATTTGAATTTGAATTAAATAATAACAAGAAATAATACTGTGAATGTAACTCTGCAAGAAGAAACAGACGATTGAATTTTCTCAAAGAAGAAATGATTTTGCATCACTAATAATAGTTTGCAAATTTGCCCAGTTGATGCATTCTGTTTTCAGAATTAAACTGCTTCATAGGGATGCGTTTCTTGTTCAAGTGTTGATAGGAATTGTACATTTTAATGAATTCTTTAGATTTCCGTTAAGCATCAGGGTATGATTCGGCCTCGGAATCATATTCTGATTATGGCAATAAAAAAAAATTTCTTTTCAATCTCCCTGTTTAACTATATCTCTGGTTTATTGGTTCAATAGACTAGGGCGCCAGCCACTCACGAAAGGAATAAATCGTTACGACAGTCTTCGCTACTGACGAAAGGTTTTCATGGATCTACGGCTACGCAGATATGGCATCAATCGATGAGACAGTTATTACAGACAAAAAAAAAACGATCTCAAGGCGGAGGTCCACCCAACCACAAAATAACTTGGAGGCCAACATTTTATAGCAAAAATATTAGAATTTATTCCACAAGGTTTTAAACATCAGGACACAGTCTATGAACATTAAATTCGCGAACCAATTATAACAAAGTTAGAAAATTGTTCCCCGACTATTTGCGAAGTGTCATTTTGGAAGGGTAGGAAAGGTCAAACGGTCCCAATCTTGCCATTTTACAAGCATGTGATCTACCCCCGAATACTTTCATTATAATTTCAAGATTGTGTGGACTACATGCGAACTTTTATCTTCAATTAACTAAATAACCTAACAGCCTACTGAGCGAATTTTAATTAAACTTACTGAGCTACTATGAGTTTGGGACCGCATCAGAATTCAAAATTACGGACGCCATCTTCAAATTCTAGTCGATTTCGCGTATCCCACTCTCGAATTTGCCGCCAACCTTCCCTTTTATTTTATTCACATACATTTTCTAAAACGATCGAAACAAAGAAAATAAAAGAAACATGGAAAACCCGACATTTTACCGGAGGAAGTTACACAGATTTAAAACTAGACCCGCACAGAGAGCACTTGGTGAGGCAAATCATTTTGGCGGCAGTTCAAATTCGTTGCATTTGTCATACCGAACTATTGCTCAAATGATTTGCCGAAATTAAATGGACGGTACCTGAATCCTCGACATATACTGTGCCCTTTTGAAATCCATCTTAGCGTCCATAGAATTGAATTGCTCTAATTTTTCAATCTATTATTCCTATTTTCGTATTATACAGTATTTATACGACTTGTCTGCTCGCAACAAAGAATGAGAGTGACAGGCCACCACGCAACGTTGATCCTCCCGGAAGGTGTGTCCATCTCTTCCGACCCAGTTGACCAATGACAGCGCAGCTTTCTCGCGCCAAACGCCGGTGTACTGGAAGTAAACCCGCGGGAACTCTGATCTTAATTCGGACGCCGGAAGACACGTCAATCGTCCTAGCGACAGAATAGAGAAAGTGATTAAAGGAACAGTCGGGTCTCGACACTTCTGGCGTATTCAGATTGTAATGCTTCCTCTCGGTAATTTAAGTAGACCAGAGAGGGCACTTTACTCATTTCTGCCCGGTGTCGATACATAAGATGCATTCCGGCACCCTAGGAGTACCGGCAGAACCCGTTGGGAACAAGCCTTTAGGTTCGTAAGCTAGAAAGGGAGGGAGCGATACTCTGCCGTTCCTCTCTCTGTCTTAGAGAAGAGCAACCCTCATGTCTCTGCGTGGGCGATGACAGCATCACAGTGAGACTCCCTCTCTCGCTCCTTCTTATCAAATTTTGCGTGTAGCCTCGTTGGGAATTGGCTCTCTCTCTCTCTCTTTCTATCACATTCCGTTGCTGGTAATGGCTTGTGCGATAGACCAGAAAAGGACAACACCATCGGGCATCCGTCTCTCTTTCTGATGGACAAGACTGCCTACTCACTAGGCCAGAAAGAGACGGTGTGGTTGGTGGACTCCTTCTTCTCACTCTGCCTTGTCGTGGGTGAATTGGAATTGACATGTCGACTTGACTTTCGGATTGGCTCTGGTCGTTAGCGCTGCCATGGCAACCAGTGATCTCTGGCGTGCTGACCAGATAGCGGTTCCTAGGGTCTCACTGTTCCCAACCCTTGGATGGTGATTTCTAGCGGTATGTGCGATGCCTTGCGTTGCTGATCGGTCCTCTCACTCGTTCGTCGTGTCGAGATTTGAAGAAAATGATATGACAGGGGTAAGTACTAAATATAAATAAGTAAATATCCACGAATAAGAGTGATCCCTGTGAAATGGGGACGCTCGCTCTTCTGTTACAGCTAATGTTTCTGAGAGACAACCTACGCGTCAAGGCCCAACATACCCCGGTGCCGGTAAGGTTAAGTCAATGTGACAAGTGAAAAACACCTCGTCACATAAGGAATATCAATGATAAATTTTTGTATTTAATCAATTCCTTGAACTGAGTCAAAAGTAATTTCACTTATAAATGAATGAAAAGGTTATGAACGTAGTCAGTCTATATACTTTTTCTTTGCTAATACTTATGATTGAATAATGATGAAGTTTAAGTACTTTAAATTAGATTGAAAACAAACATAAAATCCTATTTAACGTCCAATACTCAACTTTGTGTGTAGAATTCTTGGAAATAAAACAAGCATCTAACAATCAAATTCGGACAACCACCACAAAATGTCCCCTATGCAATTCCTGGAAACAAAAAAATTGGTTTCTTTGGACAAACATAAAAAAGAGAACAGAAAGATACGATGGGAATCAACTAAATCCCCTTTCTTCTCTTTTTCATTTAATTCGTCTTCTTTGTTGTTTTTATTATTATCATCTCTTATTTATTTTTATCCAAAGGAACAAATTTCGTTGTTTTTAGACATTGCAATAGGAGCATTTTGTGGAGGTACTTTAAATTTGACCGTTGGATTCTTTTTTTGTTTTTAGGAATTCTATACACTGAATAATGACACTCAAATTTCTAGCATATAGGATTTAATACATGTCCTTTGGTAATAGGATTCGACAAAATTTCAATGAGAAACTATTAATAGAAAATTATAAGATTTTTGTACGAAAAGAATTTGATGGAAATTTCCGACATCTCAAAACTAGAGATCTCTTTTTTATGGTATCATTCTTGTTTTCTGAGTCTCATTTTAATACCTGGATCTATCTCTGCAATGATACTTTATTTTCACACTGTCTAATGTAACAATAGACGATCACCCACAGGATACAATTTCTAAGAAATATATGACATTATGTCGCGAAATGTCTTAAAGGTTATGATATTGTATAGTATTATATTCACCAGAAGAACTAAGAATTATTCTCATAATAAAGACCACGGTATAAACGATCCTCATTTTTTCAGAGGTAAAAGTGATTTACACGTTAATAAAGAATTTGGTTAAGATTGCATCTAATTTATATTCTGCTCTTTTATTACAGTACATATCTGGTATGGTAATCGCAATCTCATGTCTTAAAGGCGTCACGCTTGCCCTTTTGTGATATTCATGTTTATATTCAATAAATCAGTCCAAGCAAAGAAATTTAGTTTTCTCAATAGAGGCTACTTTCGGAATGTTATTATCGCCTTTGTTTCTCATTCACAATTCTCAACTGATTTTTTCAATAAGTTAGGATAATTTTTGTAATTCTGAAAATTGTTCCTACCTGGGAAAATACCACACGTGTTTCTCGAGTACAAATTAAATTCAATTGGAAATTTAAATAATAGTGAGAAATATAATATAACATTATTTGACTAACAATATTTAAGTAATAACCGCCTGCCAGATACGACTTATCTTCTAAGGATCAGCATATAAAAAGTTGTACAAATTTGTCGAGACTCTTGATATATGAAGAATATTTATTATTAATCTTACTAATAATTCCTATTTATATTAATAGAAAAAAAATTCTGGCGACGTGCACACGCGCATTTGAATAACCTGTTATATGAAGTCAACCTCTAAACTTCACAGATCGATTTGAGTTGGGTTGCACACGTACTAAATAGATTATACTTTTTGGTGCCTTGTGGCATACAAAAATTGTTACAAGCAAATCATTACAAGCCTATATTAATTGTCTTCGACAAATATTTTTCTGGGAAAATGAAACAGATCTTTTTTCTTCTATAAAGACCATAATACATAGAGTTATTATTATTGCTTGTAATTACAAGTTATTCGTAACGTTGTAAGATGGCTTCGGATCACAAACATTTTTTCAGTTTTACTTTTTTAATTAAGTGGATTACGTGGATGATTGTGGTTTACATGCTGTACTGTAAAATAATTTGAAATGTTGCGAAGGCGACCTACTGGAGTTTCCCCTTTTTCATCAGCTGTCAATGGGGTAATCGTTTCACTTTGCATGTTTATTTTTACCCGTCTTCTACCGACAGTATGCGAAAAGTAGGCATATATTCCAGCAAGATAGTTACTGCTCTCCAATATTGCAAAGACGTCACCAGCAAATGTTGATAATACAATGTGTTCCTGCTTTGGAATAGGCCTATATTGACTCGGTCCTTCGAGTAATAACATTGGTTTATCTGCAGGGAAAGTGTATTTTTGAAGTTGGAATACCCTGTTCGCATTTTTAACGGAAGTAAGTAGAATAAACTGAAGTTGGTCAAGTCCACATACAGATCCGTCAGAAGAAGGAAGTCTAGTAGGAGGAGCTATGCACCTGGAAGCAAGAGACCTGGACCTGACACGAAGACTTGGTTCGGCAGGAGCGAAAGACCTGGGAAGAATGATATTTTTGTCAGGAGAAGAAGGCTCAGAAGAAGGTGGCCTGCCACGAGGAATACCAGCAATACGGGTGTCATGGAATAAGCACAAATTTTTCTAAATTTGCATACGGTTTTCTGTATTTGTTTATTGAAAGACATTGTTAGAAGGTATGATTACGTAAAAGATTTATTGCATTCAGAGAACTGCAAGCGAATTGCAAAGAATTCAAAATGAGTTTGAAAGCAATTCAGAACAATTCAATAAAATTTAGAAATCCTTGAATCCTCTGCTCTCATCCCTTGTGAAAAAGAAGTATTGGTAGGTACTGGACCTAATACTTTTTCGCGAATAAGCATTGGAAATCGAATACTTTTTTGTGAAAAAGTACTAGTTGTTATACTCACCAATACTTCCTTTTCATAAGGTTTTTATCAAGAGAAGCAATTACAGTAACATTTTGATTAAAAGAAAACTAGTGACTGCATAGTGCTTCGAATAGCGTCGTTAAAAATAATTGCAGCATATATTTTCCAGCGAGAAAAGCTACAAAATTAACTGAAAATATGACGTAACGATAACTGGTGTATTTTGAAAAGCAACTCACCCATTATTGTGGTTTACATGCTCTACTCTGAAATTATGTGATATGCGGCGAAGGGGGCCTACTGGGATTTCCTCGATTTCATCCGGGGTCAATGGGGTAATTGTGCCACTCTCCATGTTTATTTTTGAGCGTTTATTACCATTGTTGTGATAAATATGTTTATGTATTCCAGCAAGTGTATCAATACTCGACAATATTGCAAATACGTCACCGTCGAATGTTGATAATACAATTTGTTCTTGGAGTGGCACGGGCCTATAGACATAATGTCCAGCAAGTACTTTAATTCGTTTATTTGCAGGAAAAGTGTACCTTCGAAGTTCGAATCGCCGGTGTGGATTTTTAATGGGAGTGAGACGAATAAATTCAAGTTGGTCAATACCATATCCACTTCCGTCAGCAGAAGGAAGCCTAGTAGTTGAATCTATATAGCTGGCAGGAGGAGAATTTCTTCTTTCAGAAGGAGAAGATGGGCCGCGAAGAGAAACAACAGGAATTGGGGCACCATTAGGCAAGCAATCGAACTGTGAACTTAATTCTGCAAGAAGAAAGCGATGGTTACATTTTTTTTAAAAGAATGCTCTTGCATTACTAACAATAATCAACAAGAATTCTCAGCTAATGCATGCTGTTTTTTTCATGAAGTTCGCTCGTAGTTATGCTTGGGTTTTTTCATTATTTCTTTCTGAGATTCGTATTCTATCAGAAAGTTGCTGTCATTTTTACATTTCAATAATGATTTAAAACTTGAAAATAATGGTTCACCTAATAAATTTTTATTTAATTATGAGGACAACTATCTTAAATTTTGAAACATCAATGCAATTTGTGATAGTAATTATATTTTCTTAGGTTATAGACACACTTTTATTTCTGGAAGAAAGCTTTAATGTACGAAGAATGTGAAGGTTGACTCGCAGAGATGAGTTTGCTTTTTTATTCCAAGTTTTTTGTATTAATCATATTAATCGAAACTTTTGTCTTCTACGAGGTCATGACTACAAAAAATCAAATTAATTTTCATTCTTTACTTATCAGCTTAGAAAGTTTATTGTCTCGATGAATGATAAAGATAACAAGTTAAAGCACTCGACAAATATCATATTATTAGCTACGCAGAAAGTTTCATTCCACGTTTGAAAACTTCGCGATTACTCAAAAAAAACTTGATATTTATTTGTCTTCTTAGTTCAGACTTAATGAGTAGGACTTGCTTCCAAATGAATAAATTTGAAAAGATTTGAGGAATAATTTACTATATTTGCCAAAAAGTTGAACGCACGATTTCGGAACGATTTTTGGACTTTCAAACTGCACTAATGAAAATGGATTTTACCTGTTCACTTCCATATGAAAGCTGAAAACGTTCTACCATATTATATAAGTCGAGGAATCTTATAGGCTTACATCCACATTTTTTTATTTAGACTCCATAACATCCTGAACGCACAAATACTCATATAAAATCTGCTTATATAAAATGTAAAACGTTCAGAAATTCCGTTTGACCCACTCTGGCATAGTTTACGTTACATATTAAATTCTTATTTATTTCGGTCAAACTCAAATAGAGTTTAGAAAATGATAGCAATCGGGATAGAATACCTATCGCGATGGAGATTTTTTTATTTGCGGCCAGATACATTTTTTTCGAAATTATAGATATAGTACAGTATTATATATATTCACCAATGGAACTAAGTATCACCATCAAGATGAAGACCACAGTATGAAGGATCCTCATATTTTGCAATAAGAGGAAGAACTGATTTGTACGTTAATGAAGAATCTGGTGAAAAGTGTATTAAATTAATATTTTAGTAGTCTATTAGAGTTTAGATATGTTATCTTCACCACTATCTCATTAATTGAGAGCCACAAAATTGTGCCATAATTTTTCGCAGTCTTATCGCTACAGTTAAAATAAATACCTAGAAGCCACATTCATTTTCGAAAATAATATTTCAATTCTAGAAACTGTAATTAATTACATTTCTCCCGTGCCACAGTAGTTAAGGAAGCAATTTTCGCAGGCACTCGTTTTCGATTGTTGTCTAGCATTATCTGGAAGTCTTCCATTGTTATGAGATCCATATTGTTTATTTCAAAACCAATTCCTTCCATTAACAAATCTTAGAAAACCTTCTGCGAATTTAGAAACATTTGCGCTGATCAGAAATCAGTCTTCGTTTCAGGTCCAGGTCTCCTGTTCCCAGGTGCATGGCTTCACGCTATTAATTTGAAATTGTCTGAACAGTAAAAACAGTAGGTGTTTATTCTATATTGTGGATTGGTGAATAAAACCCTCATGGATGAAAATTTTGGAATCTTTTATCATGTATGATTAATTTTAATGCAGATTATCAATTATATTTTTGATAGGATGCGTAGTTTCTGTTTTAATTGTGAATAATAACAATAATAAAAAATAGAATTTTCTCTACAAATGACGCAAGCTAAGAAAGAAATATAAGGGCAAAAGTAGTATCAGCAAAAAATCCAATCAACGCTTACATTTGCAGATAAATAATTGGCTGCCTGTCTACTTTTTCACTTTAGTTTTTTGAAAGAAAAAATTTTCATTGTTTTTTGGAAACCAGAGGAAAAATAAATAGTCGGAATTTGAAAAAATCCAAGTTCCTTCTTAGCAGACCATTAATTTGTTTTCATACCATTAAGCCATTTCCCTTTCGGGGTAGGCGTGACATTACCCGATTAGGGTAGTGTTTCGGGGCGGATTATTTACTACTAGTGCAGTGTGGGCTCACCACACCCACGATGGGCCAACAGCACGCAGTATTCCTGAACGTTCACCCATCCAAGCACTAACCGCGCCCAACACTGCTTAACTTCAGTGATCTTACGAGAACTGGGTTTTTCAGCGTGGTATGTTTCAGGATAGCTGCTGGTAATGTTCCAGTTGAGCAAAAATGTCTAGAAGAAGAAATTTCATACTAAATAATCAAAAGCAAAATCAATCAAGAATTGCGGCCAGCGGCTAAATTTGTCTTCGAAAATACATCCCTGAACCACTGTGACACGGAAAAATGTAATTAATTATAGTTTCTAGAATTCAAGTATCATTTTGAAAAGTAAATACTGCTTCAAGGTATGATATATAGGACAGAGATATGAAATGTAAACGTTAATATTCCGGCAAAACAAGTACTACAAGCACTAGAATATCATTTGACACACATCTAACCGAACTCTTTATGAACGTATACATCAGTATTTCCTCTAATAGCCAAACATGAGGATCGTTCATACTGTGCTCTTTATCTTGGCGGTGATACTTAGTTCTATTGGTGAATACAATACTATAATATATTTATAATCTTAAGAAAGGTTTCAAGATTTCCGAAAATGAAAATTCCTGCATCCCAATACGCATTCCATTTTAATTGTTATCATTCATTCATTTACGGCAGCTTTGCATTGATTTGTTATTCTGATCATTCTTTTGGAACTAAATATTTAGAGTCCATGGATGAAGATCGGAAATAAATAGATATTTTTAGCTTTCAGAAAAGAGAATTTAATGAAAATCTACTGAAAAAATGTTGATTAAAAAGTATGTAAGATTTCATGACAGATAGAGAATGAAAGAGGTTCCAACATTCTGGAACATAGGATTTGATACACGCCTTGATCATTTGAGATTTTATAAAGTTTCAATCCAAAAATGTTGATAGAGAAGCATAAGACTCCCTGAAAAAATTTGGTAGAATATTTTGAGCTTGCGTATTAGAGTGGATAGTTATAATCCATTTTCCTCAGTGTAGCTTCAATGTCCAAGCTTTTCCCAGAAAAAGAATCGATCTGAAACCTTACGTTCCGGTCATTGTCAAATATGTTGAATTGTGCCTGAAATCCTTGTTTAGTATATTAAGTCAAGAGCAAATCAAAATCATTAAATTGGAACCAAGGACGCAGTCAAATATTGAGTGATTGTTAAGTAATAGTAATAAGTTTTTAAGCGTGACTTGCAAATCAACGCGAAGCTAAAAATGTAATCCTAATCACAAAGTAATATAATGAAAAAACAAAAGCATTGCTACGAAAAAACTTCATCCTGCAAACAGAATCTATGAGCTTGGTTGCCTGTAGATTATTATTAGTGATACAAAAACATTCATTCTTCAAACAAAATTTATTCGTCTGTTTCGTCTTGCAGAATTAAGTTAACAGTTTGATTGTTTGCCTAATGGCGCTCCCATTCCTGGTGTTTCTCGTGGTGACCCATCTTCTTCTGGTTCTGCTGACAGACAACATCCTCCTACCAGTTCTCGTTCTTCTGCCAGACCCCATTCTTCGGCAAAGTCTTCTCCTGCCGAACATTCTCTTCAGTCAAGGTCCAGATCTCCTCCTGCCAGCAATATAACTCCACATGCCAGCCTTCCTCTTCCTGACGTGCTTGGATTCAGACACGATCAGCTTCAATTCCTTCGGCTTATTTCGAATAGGGATCAGAACCGGGTTTTCGAACTTAGAAGAAACTTTTTCTCTGTGGATAGACGAATTAAAGTACTTGAAGGAAATAGGGTCTTTCGGCCCGTGCCAGCCCAGGAACAAATTGTACTATCATCATCCGATGGTGACGTGTTTGCAATATTGACCAGTAGCAATACACTTTCGGGAATATATAAATATAATACTCATATAATCCGCAACGGAAGGGTAAAAATAAACATAGAAAGCGGCACAATCACCCCATTGACCCCAGATGAAGTCGAAGCAATTCCAGTTGGCCCCCTTTGCCGGATCTCACATGAGTTTAGAGTAGAGCATTTAAACCAAAACGTTAGGTGAGTTACTTTTCAAAATAAACTAGTTATCGTTACGTCACAATTTTGGTTAATTTTTTAGTCGAGCATGTGAACCACAGTGGTGGGTTAGTTACATTTCAAGTCACCACAGTAGCTTTTCTAAATGAAAATATTACTTTGGTCGCTTCCTTTGATGAATGAAATCCGAGGATCTTTAAAACCTTTAAAATGACATGGAATTCTTATCGATTTTATGTGTTAATAGATAGCAAATGGTAAAGTGCGATGTTACGCATCTGAGTAAACAATTGATTATAAATAGAGAAACAGGAATCCAGTGTCGGAAAATATAATTCATTAGAATTCAAAACATTGGGAAGAGCCAATATTAGTAGGCTCATGTTTTAAAACCATAGATGTTCCGAATCAAACTAAGTAAATTTATGGTAATAAATTTACGGTTATAAATCCAAAAGATTGCAAAACATCTTCAAGAATGATTTGAATCGTTTCTAGAGATATCCAAGAATTTCTAAAATGTACAAGAGCTTGAAAATATTTGAAATTCAAAATTGAAGTTATTTTAGATCATAAATTTAAGATTTCCGGGAATAAATCTCAGACCAATTTCTTTTAATAGAGAATCATCAAAAACCTTATTCGAGACACGACTTCATTTCAGGTCTAGGTCTCCGGTTCCCAGGTGCACGGCTCCACCGACCAGGATTCTTTCTTCTGACGGATCTTCATATGGACTTGACCAACTTCAGTTTATCCAGCTTACTTCCATTAAAAATGCAAACCGGGTATTCGGACTTCGAAGATTCGCTTTTCCTGGAGGTGAACCAATTTTATTGCTCGATGGACCAAATCCATATATGTGCCGATGCCAAAGCAAGAACACATTGTATTATCAACATTTGCTGGTGACGTTTTTGCTATATTGGAAAGTAGTACCTACCTTGCTGGAATATATGCATATGTTCCTCACATCGACGGTAAAGGACGGGTAAAAATAAACATGCAAAATGGAAGGATTACCCAATTGACGAAAGATGAAAGATTGCGAACTCCAGTAGGCCGCCTTCGCCCCATCCTGAATCATTTCACAGTACAGCATCTGAACCCCAATAATAATCTACGTCATTCAATTAGTTAAAAAATTGTGAAAATGAAGAAGAAAAAATTTTGTTCCAAAGCCAACTTAAAATATTACGAATAAGTTGTTATTACAAATACTAATGAAATCTTGATGTGTTATGGTTCCCAAGGCTTCTATCTTTTATCACTTGGAATAGAATAAAGAAAATTTTTTTAGGTTTCATTTTGATCTCAAAGAGAAGCTTAGGTCTGTTTATATACGAAAATCAAGTATGTTTTAGGTATACCGTCAACTTCAAAATTATTTAATACTTGAACTTTATTTGCAAAATCAAAAACAGAATCTCCAATGATTATTGCAAGAAATTTGAAAAGAGAACTTCAGGCGTGAATAATAAATGAATAGTTGATATCATAATTGTTTATCTAAATATAGTTTTTTGCATATTTTCAATTTGTAAAAGCTCATTATATGCGTTGAAAAGTTCTTAACCTTATCATATATAATTGGTTAGTTAATTATATAATTAATTAATATAATTATAATTCCATTAATAATTTATATATAATTATCAGCATACTCTTCCACCTCAAGGTTCTGAAAGAAAAATTCTAATTATTTTTCGCAAAAATTGAATGTCCAAAATCCTCAAAAATTAAACTGCTTTAGAATTATGCATTCGAAACGCGCGAAAAGTTTCTGCCCAGCAGTCATATTTCCAAATTATCCTAATATATATTTTAAGGTACTATTTCATGTCTGTCATAAGCTGAGATAACATACACAGGTTGGAATATTCGAGCATTTAGAAACGACCTTTTCCACTCATCGGCTCTCCATCAAACTTTTTTGAATGCGACGCTCACTTCCGACTTCTCCTCTTCTGTCGTTCACCAACACCTTTCCCACTCGTCACTCGCTTCCCTTGATATTTCTCTACGCAACTTAGCCTGACATGAACTCCCTTTTCCATAATCAATTACTTACTCTTACGCATAACACCGCACTTTACCAATTACCATCTATCATCACATAAAATGCACTAGGCATCTCCTGGACGTGCAGATTCCTGAATCCCAAACGAGGGCCCCTGCGGTCCTCAACAACAGGCCCTTCTATCACTTTGGACAGGTCAACCTTAGGGTTGCCGACCAGGGATAAGAGGATAACAGGCAGGAAGATTGGGAGCAGACCTAAATGACTGCTCCTGGTCTAACTATTACCTAGATTGACTTGCATCACAGCAAAAGCGCCTCTATAGTTTTGCAGAGGGGCATGGCTGCGAGGCACACATGTATCTCGCTAATCCCAGAACCATGGGGAGTTGGAGATACCATAACGGGATTAGCGGGGGCCTGGTTTTTTCTGTTACATGGACACGAAGGCGGCCAAACCAAAGGCCTGCATACCGGCGAAGGGAGTTAATACTGTCCCGCTGCTTCAACTATGTTCGAGAGACCTGATGTTGGTAGGCACGGATCTCAAAGGAATGGGAAGGCTTGTTTTAAAATCGGCTTATTTTCCTCATGCAGCAATATCAACTCACCGGTGGAGGTACGTACACTTGTGGAATATTGCAAGGTAAGGGGTATTTCTCTTCTGCTGGAATGCGATGCTAATTCCCACCATACTTTGTGAGGGAGGACGGACATCAACTCAAGACATATGAATATGACATATGAATATGTCTGCCTACTGGAGTACCTAATCACTACTGATTCAGATATACTTAACAGGGGGAACACCCCGACGTTCCGTAATTTGATCCGGAAGAAATTTATTCACATCATTCTCTGCACCAGTAGTTTGAGGAATGAAATAAAGAAGTTGAGGGTTTGAGATGAACCCACTCTCTCAGATCACTTACAGATAGAGTTTGTGTTGGAATCCCTTGTGCCCGCTGGCCCAAAATAGGTCAGAAATCCAAGAAGAGCGGACTGGGATCAGTTTTCCACGGAACTAAGATGTGCACTTTCAGAGGATCCCAGGTTAATTCGACACGTGGATACCCTGCAGATGGCAGCCAAAACATTCGCGGAAGCAATCAAAGCAACTAAAGGAAGTAAATGTCGACCTACAAGAGTCTGAAAGGCTAGGAAGACATACTGGTGAAATGGGAAACTCGAAGAGCTTTTCAGGGAAACGAGAGAGAGGTTCAGACGTGCCAGTATTGGCAAAACGAAGGAACTATGGACGTCATTCACAATGATGAGGGACGAATACAGGGGTGCAATACGTAAGACAAAGCAGGAGAGCTGGACCAATTTTTGCACAAACATCGAGAAGGGAGCTGAGATGGTTAGACTGGATAAGCTGCTGTCTCGAAATCCGGACGCGATTCTCGGCAACCTGAAATCACCCGGAGGGGGATACTCAGATTCAGACGGGGATACCTTGGCTCGCCTAATCAAGGCATATTTTCCGGGCTGTTCATGGTTTGGAGAAAAGGGGACGACACCTCAGAGGCAAGCGAAGTCGCCTGCGGCCCAACTAGGCCTGAAAAGACAGCTAGCCGATCAGATTGTCACCCTGCCAGGGTCAGGTGGGCCCTGACATCCTTTAGTCCTAACGAATCGCCTGGTCTAGATGGCATATATTCAGTTCTCTTACAGAGGACTGGAAAGATCATCATAAGGTCGCTAGTCAAACTTGCTAGGGTTAGCCTGACGTTGGGATATGTCGCAACGGCATGGAGGGATACGAGAGTAGTCTTCATTCCGAAAGCAGGTAAGATCAGTTATACCTTAGCCCAGTTTTTCCGACCCATCAGCCTAACATCTTGTCATCTAAAAACAGTGGAAAGACTTGTGGATAGATATATCCGCAATAAGTTCTTGTCAAGCAGGCCACTCCAAAAGGAACAACACGCCCAAAGTGCTAGCCACACGACAAAGATGGCCCTAAGTGGAGCAGTGAACATAATTGAAGGTCAACTAAAGGAGAAAGGCCTCGCGATTGGAACCTTTATGCGCATCGAAGGAGCCTTTTATAATACCTTCTGGAGAGGTGATCAGGGCAGCCAAGATTACACATGGTGTTCCTATTGCAGTCGTGGAATGGACGTGACACATCTTGGCCAACAGGAATCTAACTACGACTAAGAGTGATGCCACTCTATGTGGAACCATTGACTCGGGCTGTCCACAGGGAGGAGATTTATCGCCCTTGCTGTGGTGCCTAGTAGTGAATGAACTGCTTCATCTACTCTCGAGACAGGGCCACCACGTCATAGGCTATGTGGGCGATATACTGGTTATCGTGCGCGGCCAGCATCTGGATGTGCTCTTCAAAGTAATGCAGCAAGCACTGATAATGAGACAGCTATCTACATCCTTTGTCACTGCCCTGCGATTGCGGGGAAACGTCTAACACTCACAGGCACTTACTATTTGTCGTTATATTTAGGATCTGAAAAAGACGCGCTGTATATGCCGGAAGGTGAAGAATTATTTGCATGATAAACATGAGTTGAAACATCGTTCTGTTTATTTTTAATTTTAGGTTATCTTTGTGAAACATAATGTTTCTTAATTCGCATACGGCATTGTTTAATTATCATCAAAAGACATTTTTTATAGATTTTATTTTCCAATTCCTTCAACCTATGATAATATCTTCAAACAAACCATTCGGAAGGAACGAAGGTAAAAAACGTCGACAAATAATACATTCCTACTAGGATTAAATACAAAATGATTGTAGATATATATTTATATATAAAACATTCGCACGTGAAACCGTTTACCATTTATAATCGAAGTATATTTTTGTTTCGTATATAAATTATTATATCAATATATTAATTATAAATTATACCTTACCATTGAAAATATAATTTAATTTAATTGAATAATTAACATGGGCAATTAGCATTTTAACTACCAATAAAATGTTTGAAAAAATATTTTAATTGATTATCAGTTATGAGGAACCTTGGTTGCAAAGGTCACCAAATGTCTTTCTGAACCTCGGGGTGGAGGAAAACACGAATCTTGAACTGGTGAAGTTTCTTCAATAGTCATAATTCGTAAAAGTTTTCTCCGTGTATGAGATATAGGGATGGCGATATTTTCAGAATAGTACTCCTGGTCGGATCGCTATATTTGACAAAGTGGCTGGACCAAGCCTACTGATATTTTTCAAGAATTATTTGCCTTAGTGGAGAATGTGGATTGGCAGGAGGAAGAGAACTGGCAAGATGATCTTGTATGTTGAAAAATGAAAAGTATGGGCCACTACGAGGAACACCAGGAATAGGGGAAATTCGTGGCCATTATTTGAACCGGAAGAGCCAGGGGAATGCCGGGAAGAAAAATGATTTGGAACTGAAATTCGGTGCGGATGCACCGAGACACGTGAGACTGTCCGACGATGTTCTTAAGGGTACCGGAAAAATGGCATGAGAAGAGCGGTCCCGGCTTCGGTTTGGCTGGGCCCCTGCAACAAGAGGGGACTCGCGTAGTGGGATATCTCCCATGTACACCGCTCCAGCAGTAAGTGCGGGTCGATTTTGACATATCCAAAACGCCATAAACCAAGCTTAGACATATGGTAAACAAACAGTTGTGACACATTATTGACCTATGTTTTTGCGTCATACTTTTGGTTGTCTGAAAATGTCTGATTTTGTTCCAAATAATAGTAATTTGTGGGAAGTGTTGATTTTCTTCTTTCATTTGAATAAAACGGCTTTTTAATAGTTTGAAATTTCTAATTTCAGAAAATAAGTGACCAGCTGGGAAGATACTGGGAGGTACCTTGGAATATATATTCGGATATATAGAAAATAGGACTACGAGGATGAAACTTCTTGCGCGTTTTGAATGTATTGTTGTAAAGTAGTTTATTTTTAAGGATCTTGGATATTTAATTTTTTTCGGATTCCGATCACTCAGTTTTATTTTGATTTTCAAAAAATAATTAAAATTTTTCTTTGAGAAACTAAAAGTGGAAGATTATGCTGATAATTATTTATTCATGAATGTGAGAGTAATTGAGATTTTCTGAAGGTATCATCGTTATGACTGGTAAAGAACCTTTCAACGTATAGAATGAGCTTTTATGAATCAAAAATATGCACATAACTAAATTTATATAAACAATCATGATATCAACTATTAATCTATTATTCACGCCCGAAGTTCTCTTATCAAATTTGTTGGAATTATCAGTGGGGATTTTATTTTTAATTCTACAAATCAAGTTCAATTATTCAATAATTTTGAAGTTGACAGTATACCTAAAACATGCTTAATTTTCGTAAATAAACAAACCTAAGCTTTCCTTTGAGATCAAAATAAAACCGAGAAAAATGATTCTATTTGAAGTGATAAAAGACAGAAGCATTGGGAACCATAATACATTAAGATTTTATTAGTATTTGTAATGACAACTCACTCGTAATATTTTAAGTTGGCTTTGGATCAAAATTTTTTTTTCATTTCTATAATTTTTCAACTAATTGAATGACGTTGATTATTATTGGGCACGTTTATTTTTACCCGTCCTTTAGCGCTAGTGGAATAAATATATGCATATGTTCCAGCAAGACAGGTACTACTTTCCAATATTGCAAAAACGTCACCAGCAAATGTTGATAATACAATGTGTTCTTGTTTTGGCATCGGCACATATTGATTTGGTCCATCGAGCAATAAAATTGGGTTATCTGCAGGAAAAGTGAATTTTCGAAGTCCGAATACCCGGTTTGGATTCTTAATGGAAGTAAGCTGAATGAATTGAAGTTGGTCAAGTCCATATGAAGATCCGTCAGAAAAAAGAAGCCTGGTCGGTGGAGCCATGCACCTGGGAACCGGAGACCTAAACCTGAAACGAAGACGTGTCTCGGATAAGGTTTTCGATCAGGTTCCGAAAGCAATGACTGCGACATTTTTGAAGTATATTGTTACATCAGTCTCTCAGATATACTAGCATCATCAATTGAGCGCTTGAGAAAAATGCAACAACATTATTATTGAAAATGTGTTGAAATTTTTTGGATTCGTTTTTATAAAAAAAAAAAGATTCTCTTAACATTTTTCAGCCTACTGATGTATTGTAAAAAATCGTTTGTTCAAATTGTGATGAATCTCACGACTGGCAGATTGAATATTGGTTCTTCCCAATGTTTTGAATTCTAAGGGCTTATATTTTTTGACATTGGATTCCTGTTTCCTGATAAGGAGAGTATTTGACTTTCGGAACGTCGACAGGATATTTCAATGCAGGATCTTCTGAACACCATCGAGGTCTTTTGAAAGTAACTTTTGACTTGAAACGTAACTCACCTATCACTGTGGGTTACATGCTCGACTACAAAATTAACTAAAGATGTGAATTAAAGATAAGTAGTTGAATTTGAAATGTAACTCACCTAACGTTTTGGTTGACATGCTCTACTCTAAACTCATGTGAGATGCGGCGAAGGGGGCCTACAGGAATTGTTTCGACTTCGTCTGGGGTCAATGGGGTAATTGTGCCGCATTCTGTGTTCATTTTTACCCTTGCGTAGCGGGTTATATGTGTATTATATTTATATATTCCCGAAAGTGTATTGTTACTGGTCAATATTGCAAAAATTTCACCTTCAGATGTTGATAATACAATTTGTTCCAGGGGAGGCACAGGAGGAAAGGCCCTATGTCCTTCAAGAACTTTAATTCGTCTATCCACGGGAAAAGTGTATCTTCGAAGTTCAAAAATACGGTTCCGATTCCTATTGGAAATAAGTCGAATGAATTGAAGCTGATCGTGTCTATATCCAAGCACCTCAGGAAGAGGAAGGCTGGCTTGTGGAGTTACATTGCTGGCAGGAGGAGATCTGGACCTTGCCTGAAGAGAATGTTCGGCAGGAGAAGACTTGGGCGCAGAGTGGGGTCTGGCAGGAGAACGAGAACTGGTAGGAGGATGTTGTCTGTCAGCAGAAGCAGAAGAAGATGGATCACCAAAAGAAACACCAGGAATAGGAGCGCCATTAGGCAAACAATCAAACTGTGAACTCAATTCTGAAAGAAGAAACAGACGATTAAATTTTGTTTTAAGAATAAATGTTCTTGTATTACCAATAATAATAATCTGCTGGAGAACCGTGATCATAAATTCTGTTTGCAGCATGAAGTTTTTTCGTAATAATGCTTTTGTTTTCTCATTATATGACTTTGTGATTAGGATTACATTTTCAGCTTCGCGTTAATTTGCATGTTATGCCTAAAAACTCATTACGATTACTCAACGATCTATCAACATTTTTGGATTGAAACTTCATGAAATCTTAAGCGCACAAGGCTTATATCACATCATATGTTCCAGAATTCTGGAAGTTCTTTCTTTCTCTATCTGTCGTGACATCTTATATATTCTTTAGTAGCATTTTTCCATTAGAATTTCATGGGATTCTCTGTTCTGAAAGCTCAAAAATATTTATCAGATTCTTCTATCAAATCTTATCTGAATAAAACATGCCTTAAATCCTACATTCAATGAAAACACCAGACATTATGAAGCAAAGGATTCAATAGATTTTCCCTTGTATAGGATTTCATAGGTTTTCAGTTAGAAACAGCTGATAGAAAAGTATACGATTCTTTAATACATTGATACAAAAGTATAGGTTTTCTAGATGGACAGAATTTGATAGGAAGGTCTATCGAATGTTTTTGGTCTTTGCATAGCTTTAATAACTATTCTGAATGATTGACAATCAATTCTGCGAAACTTTTATAAATTTTCTTCAATGTACGCTGTGAAAAAGTAGGTCGACAGTAAATTATTTATCTATAAATGTAAGCGTTGATTGAATTTGCTATCGATATAACTTTTGACCTTACATTTCTTTCTTAGCTTGCGTCATTTGTCGAAAAATTATATTTTTTATTATCATTATTATTCACAATTAAAACAAAAACTACGCATCCTATCAAAAACATAATTGATAATCTGGATCTAAATTAATCATACATAATGAAAGGTTCCGAAATTTGCAAATAGAGGTGGCTTCTTTTAATTTAGGAAATAATTCTAAATTAGTGATCTTTTCGTCCAGTATTTCGGACTTGGCTTAATGTTTTACAAACTTGTGATTGTTTTGGAATGATCTCTCGTTTTCTGAAAATTTTCGATTAATTCTATTTCTTCTTATTCTAGTCTTTAATAACTAACTATTTTCATCTATATTCAGGATTTGAAAAAAACATAATAAATGTCAGGTGAACCACGTTCTATTTGTCTTTACTTTCATGTGATTGTAAGATATGAAAAATTGCTTCTTCAGTTTTATCTTAATCAAACATAAAACTTGGTTGACATTTTCAATGATTTATTAGACAATTTCAAAATCTTCGTTCAAGCACGCAAGATCATTGCATAATCAGAAGCTATTCATTCATTGAAAATAGGTTTAATGCTTTCAGGATGATTCATTATGCTGAATTAAAATTAAACATTTTTAAGCTCTTTCGGATTTCAATCGTCTGCGACACTATGAATGTTGCCGACGTTTCGTGAACATTGCAGTTCACTTCTTCAGAGCTGACCTGAAATTGAAGTTTCGGGTTATGTTGTTCTTATATATGTATTCTCTACGATGCGTGTGATTGGCCAGAGCCCTGAAGAAGTGAACTGCAATGTTCACAAAACGCCGGCAACATTCATAGTTCATTCATAGAAACCTAAGCTTTCCTTCGAGGTCAAAATAAAACGGAAAAATGTTCTTTGCTCTGTTCAAAGTGTAAAAAATTGTTAAAATACAGTTTAAGAATCGCTAAATGTTGTTTTATGTCACAATCATGCAAAATTCTTTTTACCTCAAAAGACAAAATACTGTGGAAGAGTACGGAAACAATACGTTTGGAATCTACTTTTTAATCTAGATGCGAATTTGGTTGTTTTGGTAAAGGATCTTTGAGTGCTCTCATTTTAGCTGTTTTATGCTGAATGGGATGGTTAGAAAAAAGTTTAAGTATCTGCCTGCATAAGTGTCCTTTCTGTACAAATCCGTGATAATAGTGCCATCATCAGTTTTGATAACCTTGCCATTTAAAAAGGAAATTGTTCGTTTCTATTTTGTGTGTGAATCTAAGCCTGGGGTGAAAAGAATTGAATAGCTGTAGAACATAATATAGTTTAACTTTAGGTAAAATGATTAATATATTGTCCACATGTCAAAAATATGTGTGATAAAAAATTATTATTATATTGAAACACTGCTTGATTAATTGAAAACTTCATTTCTTTTTCAAACTCAATCCAAGATAACCCTGTAAAATTTTGAATGTTAACCCAACTACTTAGAATACTGTTCTTTACTGAAGGGTTTGAAACATTGGTGAATAAAGGCAACTTGAGAAAGTAATTGCCGACCTACAAGAGTCCGGAAGGCTGGGAAGACATACTGGTAGAATGGGAAACTCGAAGAGCTTCGCAGGGAAACCAGAGAGAGGTTAGGACGTGCCAGTACTGGCAAACCGAAGGAACTATGAACGTCATTCACAGCGATCAGGAACGAATACAGGGGTGCAATACGTAAGACAAAGCAGGAGAGCTGGACCAACTTTTGCACAAACATCGCGAAGGGAGCTGAGCTGGCTAGACTGGATAAGCTGCTGTCTCGAAATCTGGACGCGATTCAAGGCAACCTGAAATTGCCCGGAGGGTGATGGCTGGAGGCACTGCTATGTTTAAAGCTTATCCATCTTACCATCAAGGCCGTGGCTGGGAAGGCGGCCTGGAGGCAAAATATGGTAAATGGCGGAAGAATCTCGACAGCTGTGAAATTCCCAGTCGACATCGCGAGGGGGCTGACCCTGAACATGCCAAGGGACAAAATGGTCACTCGCTACCTCTTCGACAATGAGATATCAGATAAGATAACTAAGCTAGCAGCAGGAAGAAATTCTACTGGACCTGAGTCAGTTGTAGGTATTTCCAGCAGGTCAGTTAGTGGAAAAATTAACAGTTGGCTGACTGAGTAACATCAGAGGAGTGAGATTTGGTCTCCGGTTGCAGACGGGCCAAAACACTCTTGGGCTCAAAGCTTAACTTTAACCGAGCAAGGGAAATCCTCAAGTTCGGGAGAAACGAAATCAAAGTCCTAACATAATTGTTTATGGGACCTGGGAACCTGGGATATCACAGACATAAGATAGGGCTTGGAGAATGTCCCTTCTGTCGTATGTGCGGCAAAGCTATTTACATTCTTTGTCACTCCCCTGCGGTTGCGGGAAAACGTTTAACACTCACAGGCAATTACTGCATCAGGGCTATGGGGTCATGCTTAGGCTCACAAGGGGACGCAACGGGAGTACAAAAGCGTACGGAGCTATTACCGTCTCAAGTCCGAACTAATAATAATAATAATTGTATTTACTAATAGAACTAAGTATGACCGCCAAGATGAAGATTCTCTAGTGGGTAATTAAATTTCATATCTGTTATCTTGGTCAATATCTCATTAACTATAGGCGGCACACTTGTTCTGCTGAGATAATAATGTTAACATTTCAGATATCTGCCCTACATATGCTACTTAGAAACTTTTGAAACATTTTAAAATAATTTTTGAATTCTAGAAACTATAATTCTCAACTCATTTTTTTAAAATTATATCGCACGGTGGCTTCGGTTTTCGGTACCGATCATGAGAGATCTCTTTTGTGTCAAGTGTTGGTTTTTTTTTGGCTTTGGTGAAGGGAATCAGCGTGCGTGGAAGCAGAAAGGGCAGTGATTGCGGAGATTAGGTGTGAAGGAAGGAGGGTGAGTGTAGAGAAGGGTGTGAAGGGTGAAAACGAGTTTTGAGAGATGGAAATTGGAGCGTACGAAATTTTTGAGGTGAGGAGTGAAAAAATAGTTGTAGGTCAAGGGGGGTAAGAGTTTGGCGAGTAAAGAGCGGGAAACTTCGCGGAACAGTGGGTAAGGAAGGAGGATGCCAGAGGGCAGATGAGAGAGGAAACGAGAGGTGACGAGGTTGCGAGCTTGATTAGTGGGCAGAAAGGGAAAGATTACAGTAGCGGTGAAGAGACGCTAAACACGCCGATCAGGGTGGGGACGTCGGAGAGAAGGGATTCAGGTACGAGCCATAGAAGGGAGTGGCCCTCTAACCTAAAGCGCCTTAACAAGCTAGGCAGCGCGGGCTCGAATAGGAGTTTAGACGAATGGCAAAAAAATGAGGGTTTACAGAGAAAACAAGGATGAATCGAGACATGAATAGGCAGGGAAATGATGTAGAGGGAGAAGTGAGAAAAGTAAGAGAAAAGTGGGAAGAGTAGGATAAACTCTGGAAAGAGGAGAAGGACGAGGTGTGGAGTAAACTAGAGAGCATAGAGTATAGGCAGAAGGAGAATAACGAAAAGAGAAATAGTGAGATAAAACAGTTGGAAGAACAGTTAAAAAACTTAAAAATGAGGAGAGAGCATATGAGGAAAGAAACAAAGGAGGAGTAAATAGAAAAAAGGAGTAATGAGAATGTGCAAAATGGGAATGAAAGATTGAAGGAGAGATTAAGTGACATTGAAAGGAGATTGGAAGGAATATCTTCTGAGTGATATTGGAGTTTGGGTAAGGGTAGAAGAAGCTGAGAGAATAGGAGGAACGAAGGAAGGGGAAGAAGGAATATTAGAGCAGAGGGCATGGGTAGAGAGGAAAAATGGATGCATGCTATGGATAGGGAGAGACACATTATGGATAAATGGGGAGGAATGGTTCTGGTACGAGGAATTGGAAGAAATAAAGAAAAAGGGAAGAAGAGTTGAGAGAGGTAGAAAAAAGGAACTCGCAAAAGAGGTTAGAGATCAAACAGAGGGGTTTTCAAGAAGGAAGGTGGAAGAAAAGTGAGGAGGATAGGTCAGGGAAGGAAGGAGGAAAACGTGAAAATCGCTTTCTGGAATGTGCCAGACTTGAAGAACAAGAATGAAGATTTTTGGCAGGAGTTAAAAAGTGGGATGTGATTATGATGAGTGAAATCTGGGCGGATAAGAATGATTAAAAGGGGATGAAATGGATGTTACCTAAAGGTTATGTGTGGACAATGCAAGAAGCAAAAAAAGGAACACGTTAAAGTTAGAGGCATGGGCGGTATGGTCTCAGGGGTGAGAAAAGCATTGGCAGTAAATAGGAGAACAGAGAAGGACAGGGAGGAAAATAATGGAACAATGGTAAGAAGAATTATAATTGGAAAAGTCAAAATAGCGGTGTTTTGTGTAAATAGAAGAAGAGGGGAGGAGGAAGGTTGGAGAGTGATAAGGGGGTGGATGGAGGAAAAAAAGAAGAATTGGTTTTGATAGGAGGTGACTCAAATGCCTGGACTGGTGATCAAGGGGGAGGGACTTGGGATGAAGAAAAGGAGGCATATATAAGGAGCTTCAAACATAGGGTGATAGACCGGGAGGGGAGGAGGTCACTAGATGTAATAGGAGAAACAGGATGGTTTATATGTAATGGCAACATGAAAGGATATGAGATAGGAGAGATCACATTTATAGGTGAGGAAGAAACAGTGATAGACTACATCCTGGCGGAAGAAGGAATGAGGATCCAAGCGCGGCAGCAAGAGAAAGGAAAGATGGGGAGAAAGGAACACGAAAATAAGAGTCTGGGGGGTAGACAAATTATGAGTGTCTGAACAAAAAATGGGAAAGGAAAATGTTAGATATGAAAAGGAGGAGGAATTAGACTCGTTGATTGAAAAATTGAAAAGGACAATTGAGAAGGTTAGGGATGAGATTGTTACAAAAGAAGGAAGAGAATAGGGATAGAGAGGCTGGATGGACGAGAAATGCAGGAAGAGTACGGAGAGAATGAAAGAGTCTGTAAGAAAATGGAGGAAATTAGAAATAGAGAAGGCGGAATACAACAGGAGAAAAGCAGAACATGAGAGGATGCTGGAAAGGTAAAGGAAAAGGGAAGAGGATAAATACAAGGAAGAAGCAGAAAAAGCAATAAAAAAGGTAGGGTCTGGAATGTGATAAACAGGGAGAGAGGAGGAGGGAAGGGCGTGAATGAAGAAATAGGAATGGACGAATGGAAGGAAAATTTCAAGGGTCCACTAGGGGGAAAACGAAATATGATAGTCTGAAAAGAAACAAGGCTACAGGAGAGGATGGTAAGGAGAACGAAGCGATAAAGTATGGAAGAAAAGGGGTTAAGGAAGGGATGTTGAAGATCTGCAAGAAGGTCTGGAGAGGATATGTGTGGCCGGAGGAGGGGATGATAGGGATTGTGGTACCGCTTGTCAAGAAAGAAGAGTATAAGAAGATAGAACAGTACAGAGGGATTACTCTCATGCCAGTGGGTTATAAAATATACGCGCAAATTCTAAGAAAAAGTTTTGACAGTCAGATAGAAGAAGAGCAAAATATCCCACACAATCAGACGGAATTGTGGAAAGGGATGGAGTCAATAGATAACATTTACGTACGCAACTACTCCGTCAACAGAAACTCAGGGAGGAAAAAAGAAAAATTAGTAGCCTTGTTCATTAATTTTAAATCAGCTATTGAATCAGTGAATAGAAAAGTAAGTGAATGCAACGGAAGCCTGGTAGGTGGAGCTATACATTTGACAGAAGGAGACCGCGAACTTGCGCGATGAGAAGGTTCGACCGAAGAAGAAAACCTTAGCGAAGAATGAGGACTGGCAGAAGGAAGAGAACTGGCAAGGGGATCTTGGGGCAAGAGCCTCAGTTCAGCGTCACGGCTAAAGTCCGCCCTCCTTTCCCAAGTTCTGACGCTGGGTGACATATCCGGGACGAGTGTTAGATAGGTACCTAACCCAAAATTCAGGAAAATGAGATCACAAAAATATTGAAGACATTGGGAAAGAACACAAGTGGGAGTAAAGCGAAAACAAGTAGTAGAAACACAACCGTTAGTAAGTTGGCAAAGACTGTCATATCCCTGCTGCTCTACTCGCGCGCGAAGAGCAGTCCTGATCTCGGATTGGCTATAAATGTATAAAAGTGCTTGATTAATATTAGCGGCTAGACCGAAATCCTCATACTATTACCTCAATAATATAAGTAATAATGAGGAGTTTGAATAAAAGGTAATTTCTAATAGAAAAGTTGATTGAATTGAATTACCAATGTCAAGGACTTATATTTGAAGAGGGCAAAGAAAGAATATCGCTGAAATCTCATAAATACTTCAACATCATTAACCTAGATAGTTAAAGCGGACTGATTCTACTATGTAAATTTGAAACCAGCAGTTGATAAAAATCCCGACCTGCGAATACTAATAGTTCTCTCTTTCTCAATTCATATTTAGAAATGAGCGGGCTTTCTTATCTAAAAACATAATCAGAGTTGAAAGAATCTATAATGTCAAAAGTGTGACGTAATTGTGGAGACTGGAGTGAGTGAGAAGGAAGGAAGATGAACGCAGAAAAGAGAAAAGAGAAAAAAAGCAAATGCCTAGGTTGGCGAGAGGAGAGAGTAGAGGGAAAAACTGCTTGAATTCAGCAATTTTGAAATTTGTTGGTTGAAGGAAGAGCTTTTTATTTCAAAGCAAGTTCCACGTTGAGAGTGTAAGAGGGCGCAGGGAGAGACGCAAGGGTGTGCCAGTGGAAAAGCGACGAGAATATTGCGAGAGGAGAGTAGAGAGTGAGGCGGATGTGAGAGTGAGAGAGATGGAGATATTCGAGAAGTATTAAACTGGTTCTGGCATGACGAACCTATGGTTGAGGATTGGAATGGAGTTCGTGTCAGTCTAACTTTAGTAGAGGAATATCAAGGGGAGCGAGTGAGGGGAGGGAAAGGTGTTGGTGGGAGAGAAAAGAGGAGAAGTCGGAAGTGAGCGTCGCATTTAAGAAAGTTTGATGGAGAGCCAATGAGTGGAAAAGGTCGTTTCCAAATGCTGGAAAATTCCAGCCTGTATATATTATCTCAGCTCATGGCCGACATGAAATAGTGCTACGATAAAAATCTGAGTGTTAAACTGAAAGACTGAATATTTTGTTCCTATCTTTATATTCTTATCGCCCTAAATTTTCATTCTTATCGCTCAAGTGATGAGATATTATTAAGGAACTTGAATCTATATTAATTTACGCTATTCTTAACTGCTTCACTTATTGCTTGTAAATAGTTTCAAATTCCTAATTTCAGAAAATAAGTGACCAACTGGGAAGATACTGGGAGGTACCTTAAAATATTCTGAATTCTATTTAAAGTGACAAAGAGAGAAGCCTTGGAAGCCATAGCACATCACGATTTTATTAGTACTTGCAATGACAACTTAATCGTAATATTGTGAGTTGGCTTTGGATCAAAAATTTTTTTTTTGCATATTTACAATTTTTTAACTAATTGAGTGATGTAGATAATTATTGGGGTTTACATGCTGTACTGTAAAACAATTTAGGATTGGGCGACGGCGGCCTACTGGAGTGTCCGCTCTTTCATCTGTGGTCAATGGGGTAATCGTTCCACTTTGAATGTTTATTTTCACCCGCAATTTATCTCTAGATCAGGGATGTCCAACGCGAGAGCAGAAGAGTCAAAATCTGTCAGTTCGTGATCCCCTCTCTTACCACCTTCGTTGGGGCCATGCGGCGAGCGCGGCGTGCAGAGGGGTCGAGTCTCCTCGGCTGCTGGGCGGACGAAGCCGAACGGCCCCGAAAGACGCCGAAAGCGAACAGCTGCGTTAACATGGCGTGCTCAAGGCGCGAGTATAACGAAACGAGAAGAGGAGAACTCTCGGTAAGGCGCTCGGAGAAGGGGAACAAACGAGAGGAAAGGAGAAGCGTCAGAACCTCGCATTGGCCATCCCTGCTCTAGATGGATAAATATATGAATATATTCCAGCAAAATAGGTACTAGTTTCCAACATTGCGAAAACGTCTCCAGCAAATGTTGATGATACAATGTGTTCTTGCATTGGCATCGGCACATATTGATTCGCTCCTGCGAGCAACAAAATTGGTTTATCTGCAGGAAAAGTGAATATTCGAAGTCCGAATACCCGGTTTGGATTTTTCACGGAAGTAAGCTGAATGAACTGAAGTTGGTCAAGTCTATATAAAGATCAGTCAGAAGAAATAAGTTCGGCCGATGGAGCCATGAACCTGAGAACAGAAGACCTGGTCCTGAAACGAAGACGTATCTAGGATAAGGTTTTCTATGATTCTTTATTAAAAGGAATTGGTTCAAAATTTGATCCATACAATATTAAGTTTATGACATGGAATAACTTCAAGTGGAGAAAAACCAATCAGGTTTTCGACAACAATTATTGCGACATTTTCGAAATATATTGTTAGTCTTGAAACTGTCTTCAAATTTTATTGATTTGTTTTTGGAAAAAAAAATATATATTCTCTCAACATTTTTCATCCTACTGATGTATTATATAAATTTGTTTGTTTAAATTGTGACAAATCTTAAGGCTAGCATACTACTTTTCACTTCATTTGGATTAGCAACATCTATTGGTTTTGAAACATGAGCCTAATAATATTGGTTCTCTCGAATGTTTTGAATTCTAAGGACTTATATTTTTTGACATTGGATTCCTGTTTTCTGATGACGAGAGCATTTTACTATCGAAACGTCGACAAGGTATTTTAATGAAGGACCTTCGGAACATCATCGAGGTGTTTTAATCTGGTCTGAAGTATGTCATATCACCTTTCTCTCTATTTATAATCAATTATTCGCTGTGATGCATAATGTCGCATCTTACCATATACCATCTATTAACACATGAAGTCCACGGGGATTTAATGTCATTTCGAAGGTCTTCAGGATGAATGACAAGAAATCAAAATGAACTAAAAATGTGACGTAACGATAACTAGTTTATTTTGAAAAATAACTTACCTCACATTTTGGTGTACATGCTCTACTCGAAACTCATTCAAGATGCGGCGAAGGGGGCCTACTGGAATTTCTTTAGCTTCATCTGAGGTCAATAGGCTGATTGTGCCGCTTCCTATGTTTATTTTTGCCCGTCCTTTACGGTATGTATAAGGATTATGTATATATATTCAAGCGAGTGTATTGGTACTGGTCAATATTGCGAACGCGTCACCATCGGATGTTGATAATACAATTTGTTCTTGGGGAGGCACATGCGAAAATACATTATGTCCCTCGAGTACTTTAATTTGTCTATCGACAGGAAAAGTGTATTTCCGAAGTTCGAATCGCCGGTCGAGGAGAATGTTCGGCAGGAGAAGACTTTGGCGAAGTATGGGGTCTGGCAGGAGAACGAGAACTGGCAGGAGGATGTTGTCTGTCAGAGGACAAAGAATACATTGCTACTAGGATTAAATACAAAATTATGGTAGAGATATATTTACATATAAAACATTCGCACGTGAAACCGTTCACCATATATAATTGAAGTATATTCTTGTTCCGTTTATAAATTATTATCTTGATATAATTTTTAATAAATTAAATATTATTATTAAAAATATGATTTAATTTAATTGAATGAGTAACATTTTCAATTAGTACTTTAACTACTAATAAAAGGTAAAAAAAATATTTTAATTGAGTATCAGTTATGAAGAACCTTGGTTGCCCTGACTCACCGTATCGGGTGTCCCAGTGGAAAAGCGGAAAGAATTTTGCGGGAGAAGTGTAGAGGGAGAGGGGGACGTGAGAGTGAGAGAGATGGAGATAGTCGAGAAGATTAAAAATTGTTTGGACCTCACGAACCTATGGTTGAGGTTGGAAAAGGGAGATCGTTCCAGGCTAAGTTGAGTAGAGGAATATCAAGGAGCAATGTCATCAGTTTTCTTTTGGTTCTCAAAAAATAATAAAAATTTTTATTTTAGAACCTTGAGGTGGAAGAATATGGTGATAATTATTTATTCGTGAACGTAAGAGTAATTGAGATTTTCTAAATCTATTTTCTATGACTGGTTAAGAACCTTTCACAGTTGACAGTATACCCAAAACATCCTCAATTTTCGTAAATAAACAAACCTGAGCGTTTCTTTGAGATATAAATTAAAACCCAAAGAAATTTTCATTATTCTATTCAAAGAGATAAATGATAGAAGCCTTGGAAACTATAATACATGAAGATTTTATTAGTACATGTAATGACAACTTACTCGTAATATTTTAAGTTGGTTTTGGATCAAACTTTTTTTTCATTTTTACAATTTTTTAACTAATTGAATGGCGTAGATTATAATTCGGGTTTACATGCTGTACTGTAAAATAATATAAGATGGGGCGAAGGCGGCCTACAGGAATTGCCTCGACTTCATCTGGGGTCAATGGGGTGATTGTGCCGCTTTCTATCTTTATTTTTACCCTTCCGTTGCGGTTTAGATGAGTATCATATTTATATATTCCCGAAAGTGTATTGTTACTGGTCAATATTGCAAAGATTTCACCATTAGATGTTGATAATACAATTTGTTCTTGGGCAGGCACAGGCGGAAAGACATTATGTCCTTCAAGTACTTTAATTCGTCTATCCACGGGAAAAGTGTATCTTCGGAGTTCGAAAATATGGTTCCGATTCCTATTGGAAGTAAGCCGAAGGAATTGAAGCTGATCGTGTCTACATCCGAGCACGTGAGGAAAAGAAAGGCTGGTATGTGGAGCTACATTGCTGGCAGGAGGAGATCTGGACCTTGGTCGAGGAGAATGTTCGGCAGGAGAAGACTTGGGCGAAGAATAGGGTCCGGCAGGAGAACGAGAACTGGCAGGAGGATGTTGTCTGTCAGAAGAAGCAGAAGAAGATGGGTCACGACGAGAAAGACCAGGAATAGGAGCGCCATTAGGCAAACAATCAAACTGTGAACTTAAATCTGCAAGAAGAAACAGACGATTAGGTTTTGTTTCAAGAATAAATGTTTCTGTGTCACTAATAATAATCTACAGGACAACCGAGCATGTTATGCCTAAAAACTTATTACGATTACTCAACAATCACTGGATATTTGACAGTGCCCTTATTTTCGATTCAAGGGTTTTGATTGGCTCTTGACTTCGTATACTAAACAAGGATTTCAGATACAATGCAATATATTTGGCAATTACTTGAACGTAAGGTATCAGATCGATTCTTTTTCTGACAAAAGCTTGGACTTTGAAGCTACGCTGAGGAAAAAGGATTATTACTTTCCACTTTAATAAGCAAGGTCAAAATATTCTATCGAATTCTCGTAGGGAGTCTTATGCTTCTTTGTCAACATTTTCGGACTGAAACTTTATCAAATCTTGAACGCATAAAGCTTGTCTCAAATCCTATGCTCCAGAATCTTGGAAGCTTTTTCTTTCTCTATCTGTCGTGAAATCTCATATGCTTCTCAATCAACATTTTGCCATTCGAATTTAATGAAATTCCTTGTTCTGAAAAGTATAAGATTTTTCAATAGATTGATACAGTAGTATAGGATTCCTAGATGGATAGAACTTGATAGAAGAGTTTATCAAATTTGTTAGGTCTTTGCATAGCTTTAATAACTATTCTGAATGATTAACTATAAATTATGAGAAACTTTTGGAAATTTTGTTGAACCTACTCTGGCACAGTTTACCTTTCAGACTAAATTCGTACCCATTGCCGTCAAACTCAAACAGAGCTTGAAGAATAGAAATAATTAGGATGGATAATAATTTGTTTGAAACTGAACGATTTCGAAATCCTTTAAGTTCAAAGACCCAACTTCATTTTCAGTAGAAAACTTCAATATATGAACAATGTAAAAGCAGGTTAGCGAAGATCAATTTGAAATTTTCGAAATTGTGCAAGAAAATAAAATTAATGATTGTTCAGTAATATTTTTCCAGCAAACATATCTTATGCTTTACTTGCGTAACCCCCTCGACTTCTAATATCATTAAAAACAAATTTTGTGTTGTAGAGATTGAAAGTAAGTAAAAATCCCATTTATTTTTGATCTCCATTCATAAACTCTAAATAAATAGTTTTCAAAGAATGATCAGAATAACAAATCAATGCAGAGCTGCCGTAGATGAATTAACGAATGGTAACGATTAGAATGGAATGCATATTGCGATGCAAAACTTTTTATATTTTGAAAGCTTGAAAGCTTTTTGACGATTTTAAATATATAATAATACTATATTTACCAATAGAACTAAGTATCACCGCCAAGATAAAGAGCAGAGTATAGACGGTCTTCATATTTTTACAATTGGAGGAAAAACTGATTCTCACCTTAATAAAGAGTTTGGTCAACAGTGTATCAAATTTATATTCTAGTGCGTAATAAAAGTTTATATATGTTATCGCAATCGTTATGCCAATGAATTATAAGCAACTTTGGAAATAATAATGAGCGTTCGCGAATAGCGCTACGATAAAAATCTGAGATTCAAACATAAATTTGGCCGAACATTTGATTTCTAGCACTGTATTATCACCACATTCATTTTTTTATTCTTATCGATAAAGTGGTAAGATTGAAATGAATACCTAGAACTGTGTTTATTGAAAAAAATATTATTTGAATTCTAGAAACTATAATTAATTGCATTTTTTGCGTGCCACAGTGGTTCAGGAATGTATTGTCGAAGGACACTTGCTTACAAATTATTGCTCATTTATGAAAGCTTGAATTTGGATTTTCTCAAATTCGGACCATTTTGTTTCCTTTTGTGTCTCAAAGAATAATCAAAATTTTTTCGTTTTAGAACATCAAGGTGGAAAAGTAGGCCGGCAGTAAATTATTTATTTATGAATATAAGCGTTAATTGAATTTTCTAACGAGTACATTCTTTCCACGCATCTCGTGCTTCGCACTCGATTTTTTCCATCGTGCAAACTTTCTTACATTAAGTTCAACTTTATTATATCAAACAAATATCATGGTGATTTCTGTACCCAAGCCTGGGACTACATACATATTCAGATATTGCCAAATAATGTGCAAATTGTATTTTTCATGATTCCTTTGACATTTGTTTCTTATTTTGCACTAATTTCTATTCTCAGCTACGCCAGAAATGTATCATTTCAGTAAATTGATATTATATCCAAAAAATTAATTTTTTCATTCTCAAGGTTATTTTTTACGATTTAAACCAAAAATGCGCATCATGTACACCATGTTTATTATATATGTTTCTGGTGTCGCTGAATCTGAATACGAGATTAGCTCTTGATTAGTTTAGCTCTTGAGTGAATAAATTCAAAAAAGATTTCAGAAATAATTAACTATATTTGTTTAGATTGTGCGGGAAGAAGGGGGGTGACGGAAGCTCAAGAAGCAATAGGCGCCAAATAATCTTGTTGAAATCTTGGTTTATTTGGTAGAACCACACTGCACCACACTACACCACAACACTCATACCAGTCGACCGCATGTCCGCGTTGGATGACACACGACAATTAACTACACTGAACTGCACGGCCGATGGCTACCGCGTAGCCACATACGCGCTGACACACGTACGTTCGAGGCGAAGCAGAAAGAGAAACTGGGGGGAGTAGACGCGCAACAGTCGACGAAAGGGACCTCGACGGCCCTCGAGTGGCGCCCTCTATTGGAGACGAGCCGAAACCAAACCATATTTGCCAATGATCTAAGCAAAAATTGTTGAATGCTTAGCTAGGTTTTTTCACAGCTTAAGTTACTATTCTGAATAATTTACTATCCATAATGTAAAACGTTTAGAAATTCCGTTTTTCTACTTTGGCATCGTTTACATTACAGGCTGCATTCGTATTTATCAGTGGAACAACCTGGTATAAGGAATCAACCGCTAAACCTTACAGATTGATTTGGGATGGGTTCCAGATGCACTAGCGGAACCTTGCGTGATTGGAAAATTATTATCAGCAAATCATTATAAACCTATAATAATTGTCTTCGAAAAGTATTTTTGTGTTTAAAGAAATTGGTTGGAGATTTAGTTTCAAAAATTTTCAATTTATGATAAATTTATGATAAAATTTAAAAATATGTCGTATTCGTTCAAAATTTCAGAAAATCTTGAATATCTCTTAATATGATTTGAATCTTTCCTAAAAATGTCTTGAAATCTTCCGGATTTATTATACTATGTAATTTCAAAGAATTCAGAAGAACCCTTAGGATTTTAAGTTGGAAAAATAAGCATTTGGAGTGAATTGCAAATGAATTATTTTCAGTAAAATTTTATTAAATTTGGAGAATTTGATGAAAATCAATAAAATTCGATGAAATTCATACCAAATCAAGATAATTTACAGGTAATTCAAATAGATAGATTCAAATTTTTGAAGGATAAGATCATTGAATAGAATTAGTAAATAAGAATCTCATAAAGTCCATAAGAATTCAGGGTCAATTTAAAAGTCTCCAGGATGCATTAAAAAAGATAGAAAATTCTTAAAAGATTTATTAAATTCAGCGGATTCAAAGGAAACTGTAAGAACTTCAGAGTGAATGGAAAGGAATTCCCTCACTGGAATTTCCTCCATTTCATCTGGTGTCAATGGGGTGATCCTTCCGATAATCCCCCGAGTGCTTTAATTGGTTTATCTGCGGGAACAGTGTATCTTTGAACCTTGAAAACCCTTTCCGGATTCCTTCTGGAAATAAGACGAATACAATGAGGGCGATCAAGTCTATATCCAAGCACATCAGAAAATGGGAGCCCGGTAGGTGGAGCTATATTGCTGTCAGGAGGAGATTTAGACCCTGCATGGACAGAAGGATCGGCAGGACAAGACCTGGAACTTGCACGTTAAGAAGGTTAAACGCAGGAAAAAACCTGAGCGGAGAATGATGACTGGGAGGAGGAAGAGGACTGGCAAGAGGATTTTGTATGTCGAAAGAAGAAAAAGATGGGCCACCACGAGGAACACCAGGAATAGGAGCAACTTTATGCAAACACTCAAACCAAAAGAGCCAGGGGAAAGGCGAGAAGAAAAATGATTCGGAACTGAAATTTGGTGCTGATGCACTGAGATACGTGAGAACGCATTTCGATGTTCTTGAATGTACTTAAAGAACTAGAAGAATTCCGAGAAGAAAAAAATACTTTGGAACCGAAATCCGGTGTGGACACAGATAACTAACACCGTACACGAGAGGAACAATCTGATCGTTGAAGCACGGGTTCAACACACACAAATTGAATTCCACGGCGATAGAAAAAAATAACACTCGGGACGCGAAATCGTACCTCAGGTGCGAACATTTTATATAACAGCAGAGCTTCGCTTCACCGACACGGCTAAAATCCGACCCCGTTACCGAGTGGTGAAGCTGGGCGACATATCCGGGCAGAGTTTTAGATAGGTACCAAACACACAATCCAGGTAAATGAGGTCACAGAGATATTGAAGTCATTGTGAAAGAACACAAGTGCGAATAAAGCGGTAGCAAGGAGTAGAAACACAATCGTGAGTAACTTGGCGACGGCAAAACTGCATACAGCGTTGGCTCCAATGTAGTTACGTCACTCTGCTTTCCAAGGACGAAATGCACCGAGAGTTAGGGCCCAGAAAAGGGGATAGGCACTCACAAGGGCAACATTTTACACCTTACACTTTGGTTTACATGCTCTACTCTAAACTCATGTGAGATGTGGCGAAGGGGGCCTACAGGAATTGCTTCGACTTCGTCTGGGGTCAATGGGGTGATTGTGCCGCTTCCTATGTTCACTTTTACCCTTGCGTAGCGGGATATATGAGTATTATATTCATATATTCCCGAAAGTGTATTGTTACTGGTCAATATAGCAAAGATTTCACCATCAGATGTTGATAATACAATCTATTCTTGGGGAGGCACAGGCGGAAAGACCCTACGTCCTTCAAGTACTTTAATTCGTCTCTCCACGGGAAAAGTGTATCTTCGGAGTTCGAAAATATGGTTCCGATTCCTATTGGAAATGAACCGAATGAATTGAAGCTGATCGTGTCCATATCCAAGCACGTCAGGAAGAGGACTGGCATGTGGAGTTATATTGCTAGCAGCAGGAGATCTTGACCTTGCCTGAAGAGAATGTTCGGCAGGAGAAGACTTTGGCGAAGAATGGGGTCCGGCAGGAGAACGAGAACTGGCAGGAGGATGTTGTCTTTCAGAAGAAGCAGAAGAAGATGGGTCACCACGAGAAACAACAGGAATAGGAGCGCCATTAGGCAAACAATCAAACTGAGATCTTAATTCTGCAAGAATAAACAGACGATTAAATTTTGTTTTAAGGATAAATGTTTTTGTATAACTGATAATAATCTACAGGACAACCGAGCTCATAAATTTTGATTCCAGGAACAATTCAATATATTTGGAAATGACTTGAACATGAGGTTCCAGATCGATTTTTCTTCTGGGAAAAGCTTGGAAGCTCTTTCTTTTTCCATCTGTCGTGAAATCTTATATACTTCTGTATCAACATTTTTCCATTAGAATTTCATGAAATTATCTCTTCTGAAAGCTCAAAAATATCTTTCAGATTCATAGGTTTTCAGTTAGAAACGGCTGATAGAAATGTATACGATTTTTTAATAGATTCATGCAAAAGTATAGGATTTCTAGATAGATGGAATTGGATAGGAAGGTCTATCGAATGTGTTTCGTCTTTGCATAGCTGTCATAACTATTCTGAATAATTGACTATAAATTATGCAAAACTTTTGTAAATTTTCTTCAACGTTCTCTGACATAGTTTACCTTTCAGACTAATTTCGTACCCATTTCGGTCAAACTCAAACAGAGCTTGGAAAGAAGACGAAATATCTAGTTTCAAAAGAATTATCAGAGTGACAAATTAATGCAGAGCTGCCGTAAATGAATGAATGCAAAATAACAATTAGAATGGAATGCATTATTGCGATGCACGAATTTTTATTTTCGGAAAGGTTGAAAGCTTTTTTCAAGATTTTAAATATATTATAGTATTGTATTCACCAATAGAACTAAGTATCACCGCCAAGATAAAGAGCACAGTATAAACGATCCTCATGTTTGCCTGCTAGAGGAAAAACTGATTTATACGTTAATAAAGAGTTTGGTTGGCACTGTGTCAAATCGATATTCTAGTGCGTAATTAAAATTCACATATTTTGTTTCAATCAATATCTCACTAATTATAGGCAACACACTTGTTCTGCCGGAATATTAACGTTTACATTTCATATATCTGTCCTATGTATCATACCTGGAAGCTGTATTTACTTTTCAAAATAATATTTGAATTCTAGAAACGATAGTTAATTACATTTTTCCGTGCCACGGCGGTGCAGGAATGTATTTTCGGCGAGTAGCCGTTTTCGAGTGGGGTTGCCCTATATGCTAACAGACCTAGGTTCAAATCAGTACATTTTTTTATTATATTTTTTGCCGTTTTACAGCTGCTTCTACGCCGCCCTTGCTTTGAGAATATTTAGGAGAGCTCGTCACAAGTTTGAAATCGTATTCTTTAGAAAATTGATAAAATTTGGTTGCAAATTGAGTGCCACAGTCACTCCTTATTACTTCTGGTATACCATATCTACTGAAGAGCTCTTTACATTCATCAATTACGTCGTTCTCTGTTATAGATTTTAATTCCGAAATATCAAAAAATCTCAAGTAGTAATCAGTAACAATAAGATACCATTTTTTCCATTTAAATAAATCGATACCTATTTTTTGCCAAGGTCTATCAGGGAAGATCCCTTTCACAAATGGTTTTTTGGCATTCTTCTGTTTCTCTATGCAATTTGGACAGTTTTCCACCAAGTTTTCAAGTTGTGAACTAAGTCCGATCCACGATACGGACTGTTTTCCTCCATCTCTACATCTATTAAGACCAAGGTGTCCTTCATGAATTTTTGTTATTATTTTCAATTGCAAAGAGGGTGGAATAGTTGATCATAAATTATACAGCAGGAATTCTTCTGCAAACGAAAAACTATCTTCCAACTGGTAATAAAGTGATAGGCCTTCGGGCAAATTATCCTTTGTAGGCCATCGACTTAAACAATACTCTTTAATTTTTGAACAAACATAATCGCATTTCTGCTCTACTTTGATTTTCTCTAAAAGACCTTGCGATGCTGGTAAATTACTTACAACGAAATTTACATGTGCCGACTTTTCATCTTGTAAATCTTCGTCGTTCTCTTCAACCGCAAGGGGATTCCTTGAAAGGGCATCAGCTAAGACTAATTGTTTCCCCGGAATGTATGTAACGCTGTAATTATAACGCATCAGACGCATTCGAATTCTCTGTAAACGGAGTGCTATTTCATCTAAATGTTTTGTTTGCAAAATTTGAATTAATGGCTTGTGATCGGTTTCTAAAACTGTATTAATTCCTTTAAAAAATTCTTTAAATTTTTCTGTCGCGAACGCGAGAGCTAAAGCTTCTTTTTCTATTCGGCTATACCGTTTTTTCACAGAGGTCAGAGTCCTAGAAGCATAGGCCACAATTCCTCGAGATCTGTCTTTATCTGCCTGCATCAGGGCATGAGTTTTTTCTGTTTCGACTTTTCTGTAAACTTTTCCTCTTACAATGTAAACTTCGCAATTTTTTCGCGGCATTTTGTCTTCCACAAATCGACAATCCCGCAGAGTGCCATTGCTTTTCCACTTAAATTATAGTATTCACTGCACTTTTATTAATAGTCTCATTCAATACAACATGATGATGAAAAAACACTGCCATAACCTCTTTAACGGTACGTAATTTACGGCCAGAGACGTTCGGGTTGCGAGAACCAATTAAAAAAATAGGTTTGCAGATCATTTTTTAATAACAACAAAAAGTTTCAATAGTTAAAGTTAGAAATCAAAAACGGAAACAGTAAAAGTTTACTATTCTCGAAGATAATAATTGAATACAAATCATAATACACAAGGTTTCACTCAGTAAACAATGTTAGAGAAGATTGATGTAACCTTAAGTTTTATTCACATGCAAATAATGTCATAAAGGTGGCGCTAAAATCGACTACAGCGATTTTAACGGTAAAATATAAAAACATTAATTACAGTAATTAATTGTATAACAGAATAGAATTTCTAATTTCTTTAATACTTCCAACTATGTTATTACAAAATGTCTTTTTAACGATTTTTATTTGAATCGTGCTGGATGGCAAAATAGTACGTTGTGTAACGAGTGGGGTATAGTTGCATATTGCGCACGCGGGTACCGTTGGCACACGCGCGAAACGAGTGCGCCATGAGCGCCCAAGTGGCGGAATATGCAACTATACCACACGAGTTGCACACACTATTTTTCATCACGAACGTGAGGAATTTACTATGAATTTATCGAATAAAAACAACAAAAGTTATAAAAATAAGACAATTAGACAATTAACAAATTGACTAGACAATTATTCGTTCAAACAGATTGATCTTAAGAGCTCAAGCTCTCCAGAATTTTTTTTTCGTCATTTATGACAATAGTTCCATGGTATCCAAGGAAAAAAAAATAAAAAGTTTTTTTGGCACACCCTAATAAACATGGTCTAACCCCCGGACTCAACAAAAAATTGTATAAGGTTTTTCAGGTTATGTCAGAACCCTGACGAGCTGGGGGTCCCCGGACCTCGGATTCAGATTCAGTGACCCCAAAAACATATAATAAACAGGATCTGACCCGAGGGCGGCCAAACCAAGGGCCTGCATACTGGCGAAGGGAGTTAATTCTGTCCCGCTGCTTGAACTATGTTCGAGAGACCTGATGTTGGTAGCCACGGATCTCAAACGAATAGGAAGGCTAGTTTTGAAATCGGCTTATTTTCCTTATGACAGCGATACCAACCCACCACACTGGTGCAATATTGCAAGTTAAGGGGTATTTTCCTTCTACTGGGGTTCGATGCTAATTTCCCACTATACTTTGTAGAGGAGCACGGACATCAACTCAAGCGGTAATTACGTACTGGAATACCTAATCACCACTGATTTAGAGATTCTTAACACGGGAAACACCCAGACGTTCCGTAATTTGGTCAGGGAGAAAATCATTGACATCACACTCTGCACCAGTAGTTTTAGGGATAATATCAAGAAGTCGAGGGTTTCAGATGATCCCACTCTCTCAGATCACTCACAGATAGAGTTTGTGTTGAAATCCGTTGTAACCGCTGCCCCCAAGTGGGTCAGATATCCAAGAAGAGCGGACTGGGATCAGTTTTCCATGAAACTAAGATGGCAGCCAAAACTTTCGCGGAAGCCATCAAAGCAACTTGAGAAAGTAATTGTCGACCTACAAGAGTCCGAAAGGCTGGGGAGACATACTGGTGGAATGGAAAGCTCGAAGAGCTTTGCAGGGAATGAGGGAGTTCATTCACAACGATGAGGGACGAATTCAGGGGTACAATACGTAAAACAAAGCAGGAGAGCTGGACCAACTTTTGCACAAAAGTCGAGAAGGGAGCTGAGGCGGCTAGACTGGATAAGCTGGTGTCTCGAAATACGGACGCGATTAAAGGCAACCTGAATTGGTCCGGAGAGGCATACTCAGAGTCGGACGGGGATAATTTGGCTCGCTTGATCAAGGCACATTTCCCGGGCTTTCCATAGTTGGAGAAAAGAGGACGGCACCTCAGAGGCGAACGAAGTCGCCTGCGGCCCAACTGGGCCTGAAACGACAGCTGGCCAACGAGATTGTCACCCCTGCCAGGGTCAGGTGGGCCCTGACATCCTGTCAAATTTCCTGGCCCAGATGGCATATATCCAGTTCTCTTACAGAGGGCTGGAGAGATCATCATAAGGTCGCTAGTCAGACTTGGAAGGGCTAGTCTGACTTTGAGATATTTTTCAACGGCATGGAGCTGTACGAGAGCAGTCTTCATTCCGGAAGCAGATAGGATCAGTTATACCTCAGCCAAGGATTTCGAGCTCATCAGCCTAACATCTTGCCTTCTAAAACAGTGGAAAGACTTGTGGATAGATATATCCGCAATAAAGTCTTGTCATAGGCTACGGGGACGATATACTGGTTATCGTGAATGGTCAGCATCTGTATGTGTTTTTCGGAGTAATGGAGCTTGCACTGATGATAGTGAATTCATGGTGCAAGAAGCTAGTAACGACTCTATGGCTCTGTAGTTGAGCCATAGGGAAAAGTAGGGGCTTGAAACCGGAGACACTTATGTGGATCTACACAGCGATCTTGCGACCCAGTCTAACCTAAGCGGCAGTGGTCTGGTGGAAGAGGGTCGAGCTGTCTACTGTGAAGTCTCGACTGCAAAGGATCAGAGGACTAATTTTTAGAGGCGTCACTGGAGCTTCGAAGTCGACAACCCACGATGGCACTGGGGGTACTGATATGTTTAGAGCCCATCCATCTTAAATCAAGGCCGCGGCTGCGAAGGCGGACTGAATGCTAAATTCGGTAAATGACGGGATAATCTCGACAGCTGTGAAGATCCCAGTCGACATCGCGAGGGGGCCGACCCCGAACTTGCGAAGGGATAAGATGATCTCTCGCTACCTCTTCGACAATGCCATATCAGATGAGCTAGTCAAGCTAGCAGCAAGAAGATATTTTACTGAACCTGAGTCAGTTATAGGTATTTCCAGCAGGTCAGTTAGTGAAGAAATAAACAGACTGAGGAATGTCAGAATGAGTGAGATTTGGTCTCTGGTTGCAGACGAGCCAAAACACTCTTGGGCTCAAAGCTTACCTCTAGCCGAGCAAGGAAAATCCTCAAGTACGGGAGAAATGAAATCAAAGTCCTAACAAGATTGTTCATAGGACATGGGAACCTAGGATATCACAGACAAAAGATAGGGTTTGCAGAAAGTTCCTTCTATCGTATGCGCGGAAAGGATATTGAGACAGCTATTTACATCCTTTGTCACTGCCCTGCGATTGCGGGGAAACTTCTAACACTCACAGGCAATTACTGCATCAGGGCTATGAGATCATGCTTAGGCTCACAAGGGGACGCAACTATATTACAAAAGCGTCAGGGGCTACTACCGTCTTCACTCAGAACATCCATGGAACATCCATGGAACGTGCATGGAGGTGCATCCTAAAATAGTGAGATGCATAAAAGAGATTATGCTCTTGTGGCGGACAAGATTTGTCATAACATCTGACAAAAGACAAGTGACTACAAGCTTTGTCGCATATAAGAGGGGGGTCTTTCAAGGAGACTCTCTAAGTCCGATACTTTTCTGCATCTCCCTCTTGCCTCTATCTATTGTGCTCCGAGGCAAAAGCTCTGGATACCTATGTGGCCCGCCGAACAGTAGGGAATATAAGGTCAACCACCTTTTATACATGGACGACCTAAAACTCTTTGCTTCCTCAAAAAAGGACCTTAACATCCTTGTAGATGCGGCAAATAGGTATTCTAAAGCGATTGGCATGAGCTTCGGACTGGACAAGTATGCCTGCGTCCACCTACACCAAGGAAGAATAGAAACTACATGATCCAGTGACGATCAGGATGTTCAACACATACGCGGAAAAACCATCCAACATCTTGGTATTGGAGAAATATATACATATCTTGGAATACCGCAAGCGGAAACCCAAAATGTGCATAACTTGAAAATGGCCCTTGGAAAAAGGTATCGCCAAATTCTCAGAAAAATTTGGGCTTCCGAATTATCTGGAAAGAATAAGATCCAGGCGACCAATATGCTGGCCGTTCCTATACTGCTCTACACGTTTGGTGCAGTAAAATGGAACGTCGATGAGTTAAAACAACTTGATCGAAGCACACGCAAGATGATGACAATACAACGAAGTCTTCATCCTAGATCTTCCGTACCTCGAATATATCTCCCTCGCGATGAAGGGGGTAGAGGATTGCTAAGCTTAGAGTGTCTTCATCGAAGAACGGTTCTGGCTACAGCCTGCTCAGTTCTAAAAAGCACGGATTCCCTTATGCGACTCGTACATCAACATGAAGTCGCCAATGCTGCGGTGTTTCTATACCATGCAGCAGATAAGGCCGCAGAGGAGCTTGACCTCCCATTTGATTCCAGCGACATTACACATGGCCTAGCATCACTAACACCTCTGGTGCTCAAAAGTCGTATACAGGAAGCAGAACATACGCTCCTACTAAGAGAACATGCTGAGAAACCCCTCCATGGTAAGTTCTACGGCATCCTACGTAGAGAAGAGCTCTCGATGGGTCTGTCCAACATGTTTCTCAAGTCTGCTGGATTGAAATCGGAGACCAAAGGATTTCTTTTTGCCTGTCAAGACGGCATCATAGACACCTTAGTTTACGCGAGCGCATAATGAATGTACCTGTACGCGATACCAACTGCCGAGCGTGCAAGCAAGAGCCCGAAACACTTGGACATGTGCTCAGTGGATGCTCTAAATATGCACGCTGCGCGTACATAGAGAGACACAATGCAGCTCTAAAAGTGATATATTACCATCTTAGGCATTTCTATGGTGTTGGTTTATTGCCCGTCTTGCCATACGCCCAGGGGGAATTTGAGTCAGTTGCGGAGAATGATCAGTGTAAGAGCTACTGGAATTTCTCATTCTCCACCACTCAACGTATCAGTGCTACGAAGACTGACATTGTCCTTCAAGATCTGAAGAACAAGATCATTTACGTGATTGAATTCTCGGCACCAGCCGATGGTAATATCACGGCAAAGGAGGGAGAAAAACGGGCGAAATATCAAGCACTTCTTTTCGAGCTGAGTAGGCTGTACCAAGGCTACAAAGTCCATCTTATAATTCTCATAATCGGCTGCCTTGGAGGTATGAAAGCTTCATTTATTAGCCAACTCAACAAGATTCCGGCTTGCCAGTGTCACGCTCATTTCATCGCGAACCGGATGCAAAAGGCTGTTCTCCTGGGATCACTCCATCTGGCCCGTCAACACTGTTCCTCTTAAATTCGGAAAAGATTGGTAGCTCTAAAAAAGTATCCAGAGGTGAAACCTTCATCTCCAACTGTCTTCTCTGCCGCGTGAGGTCATCCGCGGCTAGAGACCTCACACTCCAAGGAACAGTGTTGCCCGATGTTATCACGCGTAAATTTCCCGCTTTTGCTTACCTTCTAAGACAGAAGGAGCAGAAGCGGATGACGTACACGTTCCAGTAGCTTTGGGATTGGTTTCTTTAAGGAATCATGATCGAAGCTTCCGGAGCCTACAACTTCTCAAATAATTGTATTCACTAATAGAACTAAGTATGACCGCCAAAATGAAGATCTTCTAGTTTATAATTAGATTTTGTATATGTTATCTTGATCAATATCTCATTAACTATATGCGTCACACTTGTTCTGCCGAGATACTAATGTTTACATTTTAGATATCTGTCGTATATATCCTACCTGGAAACTGTTTTAACTTTTTGAAATAATTTTTGAATTCTAGAAACTACAGTTCTCAAATAATTTGTTGAACATTATTTCGCATGATGGCTTCCGTTTTCGGTACCGATCGTGAGATATCTCTTTTGTGTCAAGTGTTGGTTTTTTTGGCTCTCGTGGAAAGAATCAGCGTGTGTGGAAGCAGAAAGGGTAGTGATTGCGGAGATCAGGTGTAAAGGAAGAAGGGTTAGTGAAGGCAAGGGTGTAAAGGGTGAAAGCTAGTTGTGAGAAAAGGAAATTGGAAGGTAGGATACCAGGATGCAGACGGTAAGAAGTCCACAAACGGGCGCCAGAGATAGGAAGCGCGGACTCCAATAGGAGTTTAGATGAATGGCGAGAAAAACTTGAGGGTTTAGAGAGAAAACAAGGAAGAGACTGGATGAGATGACTCGAGACATGAATAGGCAGGAAAATGATGTAATGGGGGAAGTGAGAAAAGTAAGAGGAAATTGGGAAGAGTGGGATAAACTCTAGAAAGAGGGGAAGGACAAGGTATGGAGTAAACTAGAGAGCATAGAGAATAGACAGAAGGAGAATAACGAAAAGAGCGATAGTGATATAAAACAGTCGGAGGAACGGGTAAACAACTTATAAATGAGGAATGAGCATACGGGGAAAGAAGCAGAGGAGATGGAAATAGGAAAAGGGTGTAATAAGAACGTGCAAAATGAGAATGAAAGATTAAAGAAGAGATTAAGTGACATTGAAAGGAGATTGAAATGGGAAGAAAGGGCAAAGAGAAAAAATAACATAGTAGTTGAGGGATTGACAGTGGAGAGTGAAACAGGGGAAGTCGAAATAAAAAATCTTCTGAGTGATATTGGAGTTCGGGTAAGTGTAGAAGAAGTTAAGAGAATAGAAGGGACGAAGGAACGGTAAGAAGGAATGTTCCTAGTAAAAGTAGGGAGTGAGGAGAAGAAAAAGAAAATTATGCAAAACAAAAAATTATTGAAATGAAGAAGGGACAGAATTAAAGAGGACTTGACATGGAGGAAGAGGAAAAGGAGATGGCAAATGGAGCAGAGGGCATGGGTAGAGAGGAAAAAGGGATGCATGGTATGGATAGGGAGGGACAGAATATGGATAAATGGGGAGGAATGGTTCTGGGATGAGGAATTAGAAGAAATAAGAAAAAAGGGATAATGAGTTGAGAAAGGTAGAAAAAAAGGAAGGCGCAAAAGAGGTTAGAGATCAAACAGAGGGGTTTCCAAATAGCTAGGTGGAAGAGCAGTGAGGAGGATAGATGAGGGATTGGAGGAGAAAAACGTTAAAATAGCTTTCTGGAATGTGTCAGGCTTGAAGAACAAGAACAAAGATTTATGGCGGAAGTTACAAAAGTAGGTTGTGATGATGATGAGTGAAATCTGAGCGGATGAGAAAGATTGGAAGGAAATGGAAAGGATGTTAACTAAAGGTTACGTGTGGACAATGCAATGAGAAAATTTGGGAAATCCGAAATGAGAGGAAGAAAGAAAAAAAAATGAGGAGGGTTTGTGATACACTAGAAGGGATCCTGGATTGGAAGAATATATAATTAAAGCTATTTGCAAGACAAGGAGAAGAGATATGGAGAAAGATCATGTATTCGAGGTCAAAATATGACTGCTCGGCAGAAACTTCTCCCGCGCTTTGAATGCAAAGTTCTATAGTAGTTTAATTGTTTAGGATTTTGGACATTCAATTTTTCTCGAATTCGGATAACTCAGTTTTTTTTTGGTTCTAGAAAAAAAATTAGACTTTTTCTTTCACAACCTTGAGGTGGAAGAGTGTGCTGATATGCGAATAACTGCATTTAAATTAACAATTATGATATCAACCAATCATTTATTATTCACGTCTAAAGTTCTCTTTTGGAATTTGTTGCAATAATCAGTGGGGATTTTTAAAATAATTTTACAAATCAAGTTCAATTATTCAATAATTTTGAAATTGACAGTATACCTAAAAAATAATTAATTTTCGTAAATGAACAAACCTAAGCTTTTCTTTGAGATCAAAATAAAACAGAGAAAAATGTTTTTAATTCTACTTAAAGTGATAAAAAAAGCCTCGGAAACCATAATACATCAAGATTTTATTAGTATTTGTAATGACAACTTACTCGTAATATTTTAAGGTGGATTTGGATCAAAATTTTTTTTTCATTTTTACAATTTTTTAACTAATTGAGTGTCGTATTAGGGTTTACATGCCGAACTGTAAAATAATTTAAGATCGGTCGAAGGCGGCCTACTGGAGTTTCCACTATTTCATCTGTGGTCAATGGCGTAATCGTTCCACTTTGCATGTTTATTTTCACCCGCAATTTAGCTCTAGTGGGACAAATATATGCATATATTCCAGCAAGATAGGTACTACTTTCGAATATTGCAAAAACGTCACCAGAAAATGTTGATAATACAATGTGTTCTTGCTTTGGCATCGGCACATATTGATTTGCTCCTTCGTGCAAAAAAATTGGTTTATCTGCAGGAAAAGTGAATTTTCGAAGTCCGACTACCCGGCTTGGATTTTTAACGGAAGTAAGCTGAATAAACTGAAGTTGGTCAAGTCTATACAAAGATCCGTCAGAAGAAAGAAGCCTGGTCGGTGGAGCTATGCACCTGGAAACAGGAGTCCTAGGCCTGAAACGAAGACGTGTTTTGGATAAGGTTTTCTACGATTTTCTATTAAAAAGAATTGGTTCAAAATTTAATCAAAACAATTTTAAGTTTATGACATGGAATAACTTTTCTTGAATATCTTTTCAAATCATTCAAATTATTCTTGAAAATGTCTTCCAATCTTATGGATTTGTTTTTGGAAAAAAATTATTCTCTTAACATTTTTCATCCTGCTGATGTATTATATACAATTGTTTGTTTGAATTGTGACAAATCTTACGACCAGCAGACTACTTTTCACTAGAAACCAAAAAGATCATAATGACTGAGACAGAATCCAAGTAACCATAAAGTTATTGCGAAACATCAGGTTGCAACTGGGTCGTCAGTTTGAATAGCAACATCTATTGGTTTTGAAACATGGGCCTAATAATAATGGTTCTTATAAATGTTTTGAATTCTAGGGACTTATATTTTATGACATTGGGTTCCTGTTTTTTGATGACGAGAGCATTTCACTCTCGAAAAGTCGACAAGGTATTTTAATGAAGGATCTTCGGAACATCATCGAGGTGTTTTCATCTGGTCTGAAGTATGTCATATTACCTTTCTCTCTATTTATAATCAATTATTTGCTCAGATGTATAACATCGCACTTTACCATTTATGATCTATTAACTCATTAAATCCATGGGAATTCAATGTCATTTCAAAAGTCTTCAGGATGAATGACAAGAAATCAAAATGATTTAAAAATGTGACGTAACGATAACTAGTTTTTTTTTTAAATTACTTACCTCACGTTTTGCTTTACATGCTCTACTCTAAACTCATTCAAGATTCGTCGAAGGGGGCCTACTGGAATTTCTTCAGCTTCATCTGATGTGAATAGGGTGATTGTGCCGCTTTCTATGTTTATTTTTGCCCGTCCTTCACGGTTTGTATGAGGATTATGCATATATATTGCAGCAAGCGTATTTTTACTGGTCAATATTGCAAACACGTCACCATCGGAGGTTGATAATACAATTTTTTCTCGGGGAGGCACAGGCGCAAAGAGATCATGTCCTTTAAGTACTTTAATTTGTCTATCCACAGGAAAAGTGTATCTTCTGAGTTCGAAAATCCGGTTCGGATTCCTATCGGAAATAAGCCGAATGAATTGAAGCTGATCGTGTCTATATCCAAGCACGTCAGGAAGAGGTAGGCTGGTAGGTGGTGCTATATTGCTGGCAGAAGGAGATCTGGACCTTGGTCGAGGAGAATGTTCGGCAGGAGAAGACTTTGGCGAAGGAGGGGGTCTGCCAGGAGAACGAGAACTGGCAGGAGGATGTTGTCTCTCAGAAGAAGCAGAAGAAGATGGGTCACCACGAGAAACAACAGGAATCGGAGCGCCATTAGGCAAACAATCAAACTGCAAACTTAATTCTGCAAGAAGAAACAGACGATTAAATTTTGGTTTAAGCATAAATGTTTTTGTATTACTGATAATAATCTACAGGACAACCGAGCTCATAAATTCTGTTTGCAGCATAAAGTTTTTTCGTAGAAATAAATTGTTTTTTCATTCACCATATTTGGCAATGACCTGAACGTAAGGTTTCAGATCGATTATTTTTCTGGGAAAAAGCTCTTATATACTTCTCAATCAACATTTTTTCATTAGAATTTTATCTTTCTTCTGAAATCTCAAAAATATCTAGCAAATCTTATCCAAACCAGACATGTCTCGAATCCTAAATTCAATGAAAATACCAGACATTATTAAGCGTAGGATTCATTCGATTTTTCCCTGTATAGGATTTCATAGGTTTTTAGTCAGAAAAAGCTGAGAGAAAAGTATACGATTTTTCAATAGATTGATACAGTAGTATAGGATTTGTAGATGGATAGAATTTGATAGAAGAGTTTATCAAATGTGTTAGGTCTTTGCATAGATTTAAATAACTATTCTGAATGATTGACTATAAATTATGCGAAACTTTTGGAAATTTTGTTGAACCTACTCTGGCATAGTTTACCTTTCAGACTAAATTCGTACCCATTGCGGTCAAACTCAAACAGAGCTTGAAGAATAGAAATAATTAGGATGGAAAATAATTTAAATCAAATAATTTGTTTAAAACTGCACGATTTCGAATTGTGTGCATGTGTGTGTAAACTGTAAATCCTCTAAGTTTATAGACTTAATTTGATTTTCTATGGAGAGCTTTAATATATGAACAATGTAAAAGTAGGTTAGCAAAGATCAATTAGAAATTTTCGAAATTGGGCAAGAAAATAAAATTAATGATTGTTCATTAATATCATTTTAATAATGATATTTGATGCTTTACTTAGGTAACCTTCTCGACTTCTGATATCATCAAAAACAAATTTCGTCTTCTAGAGATCGAAGGTAAGGAAAAGTCCAATTTATTTCCGATCTTCATTCATGAACTCTAAATAATAAGTTTTAAAATTATGATCAGAATAACAAATTAATGCGGAACTCCGTACATCAATGAAGGAATAATAACAATTAGAATGGAATGCATATTGTGATGCAGAAATTTTCATTTTCTCAAAGCTTAAAAGCTTCTTGAAGATTTTAAATATATAATGATACTATATTTACCAATAGAACTAAGTATCACCATCAAGATTAAGAGCACGGTATGAAAGATCCACATATTTTGCAATTGGAGGAAGAACTGCTTTATACGTTAATGAAGAGTTTGGTTAACAGTGTATCAAGTTCATATTCCAGTGCGCCATTAAAGTTCGAATACGTTATCCTAATTGATATCTCATTTATTATAGGCGTTACACTCGTTCTGCCGAGATATTAATGTTTACATTTTCAGATATCTGTCTAAAAAAATTAGGTTCCTCATTAGAGGCGATTTTGGAAATAATAATGAGACGTTTGCGAATAGTGCTACGATAAAAATCTGAGCGACAAACATAAGTTTGACCGAACATTTGATTCCTAGCACTGTATTATCATCACCTTCATTGTTTTATTCTTCCCGATGAAGTGATAAGATTAAAATATATTAGATGAAATTCATGACAAATCAAGATAAGTTACAGGTAATTCAAATAGATAGAACCAAATTTTGGAAGTCTAAGATCATTGAATAGAATTAGTAAATAGGAATCTCATAAAGTCCATAAGAATTCAGGGTCAATTTGAAATTCTGCAGGATGAACTGAAAAAGATAGAAAATTCTTAAAAGATTGATTAAACTCAGTGGATTTAAAGAAAATTGTAAAAAATTCAGAGTGAATTGAAAGGAATTAAAAACATTTGAATGAAATTCCGAAACCCTTATGTCCTTGGTTTTCATCTATCAAAGGAGCGACTTAAGTAATATTTTTGTTCAAAAAGGCTGCTGTTGTGACTTAAATAGTAAGTTACCTCTCACTGTGGTCTACATTCTCCAGTCTGAAATCGTGTGAAACATAGCGAGCGGATCCCACTGGAATTTCCTCGATTTCATCTGGTGTCAATGGGATAATCGTGCCACTTTGTATGTTCTTTTTTGCCCGGCCTTTACGCTTTGTATTGGGATTATGTTTATATATTCCAGCCAGTGGATTGTTACTCATCATTACTGCAAAGATGTTACCATTGGATGTTGATAATACAATTTGTTCTTGGAGTGGCACGGGCAATAAGACACTAGGTCCCCCGAGTATTTTAATTCTTTTATCCGCAGGGAAAGTGTATCTTTGAAGCTTGAAAACCCGGTTCGGATTCTTACTGGAAATTATCCGAATACATTGAAGCTGATCGTATCTATATCCAAGCACGTCAGAAAAAGAAAGGCTGGTAGGTGGCAATATATTGTTGGCAAGAGGAGATTTGAACCTTGCATGAAGAGAAGGTTCGGCAAGGGAAGACATGGACCTTGCACGTTAAGCAGGTTTGACCGCAAAAGAAAACCTAAGTGGAGAATGAGGACTGACAGGAGGAAGAGATCTGGCAAGAGGATCTTGTATGTCGGAAGAAGAAAAAAAAGATAGGCCACCACGAGGAACACCAGGAATAGGAGCAACATTATGCAAACACTCAAACCGGAAGAGCCAGGGGAAAGGCGAGAAGAAAAATGATTTGGATCTGAAATTCGGTGCTGATGCACTGAGATACGTGAGAACACCATTCGATGTTCTTGAAGGTACTTAAAGAACCAGGGGAATTCCGAGAAGAAAAAAATACTGTGGAACCGAAATCCGGTGCGGACACGGACAACCAACACCGTACACGAGAGGGACAATCTGATCGTTGAAGCACGGGTTGAACACACACGAACTGAATTCCACGGTGATACAAAAAAACTAACACTCGGGACGCGAAATCATACCTTAGGTGCGAAGATTTTATATGACAGCAGAGCCTCGATTCACCGTCACGGCTAAAATCCGACCCCGTTACCAAGTGGTGACGCTGACCGACATATCCGGGCAGAGTTCCAGATAGGTACCAAACACACAATTGAGGTAAATGAGATCACATAAATATTGAAGACATTGTGAAAGAACACAAGTGCAAATAAAGCGGAAGCAAGGAGTAGAAACACAATCGTGAGTAAGTTGGCGACGGCGAAACTGCATACAGCGTTAGTTCCAATTAGTGACGTCATTCTGGTTTCCAAGGACGAAATCCACTGAGAGTTAGGGCCCAGGAAAGGGTGTAGGCTCTCACAAAGGAAACATTTTGTTTCAGTAAGAAACAATAAATTGGGTTTCGTTTAAATAAGGTCTACACTGATCGCGTCTACAGTGCGTGGCTCGTTGGTCACTCTTAGTTCCATACCGTGAAAGACAGGCGAGCAATTTTCGACCTATCAACTTCTCAATTCAAGGACTAACTGTCGGAAGAATCTATGATGTCGGAAGTGTGAGGTAATTGAGAAGCCTGGAGTGAGTAAGTTAGGCGAGGGGAGAAAGTAGAGGGAAAAACTATTTGAATTCAGCAGATTTGAGATTGGTTGGTTGAAAAAAAAGTTTTTCATTTCAAACCAAGTCCTAAGTTGAGAGTGTGTGAGTGCGCGGGGTGAGAGAAGCAAGGGGTGTTGGGAGAGAAGAGAAGTCGGGAGAAAGCGTCGCATTCAAGAAAGTTTGATGGAGAGCCGATGAGTGGAAAAGCTCGTTTCTTAATGCTAGAAAATTCTAGCATGTATACATTATCTCAGCTTATGGCCGATACGAAATAGTGCTACGATAAAAATCTGAGTGTTGATTAGAAAGACCTAATATTTTGTTCATATCATTTTATTCTTATCACCCTAGATTTTCATTCTTATCACTGAAGTGATGAGATATTATTAAGTACCTTTAAACTCTATTAATTGACGCGATTCTCCACCGCTTCACTTATTGCTTTTAGATAGTTTGAAATTTCTAATCACAGAGAATAAGTGACCAACTGGGAAGATACTGGGAGGTAGCTTGAAATATATATTCGGATATACAGAAAATAGGATTACAAGGAAGAAACTTCTCGCGCGTTTTCAATCCATAGTTCTAAAGTAGTTTAATTTTTGAGGATTTGGGATGTTTCATTTTTGTTCGAATTCGGAACATTTAGTTTTCTGTTGTTCCTCAGAAAATAATTGGAATATCTTGTTTCAGAACATGAAGGTGGAAAAGTATGCTGATAATTATTTATTTACAGAAGTATGAGTGATTGGAATTATCTGAAGATATTATCCCATATGACTTGTCAAGTACCTTACAACGTATGGAATGAGATTTCATAGATTAAAAATATGCAAATAACAACATGAGAATAAACAATAGTGATATCGACTATGATATGAACCATAATATATTGAGATTTTATTAGTATTTGTATTCACAAATTAGTCGTAATATTTTAAGATTGTTTTTAATGAAAAACATTTTTTTCCATTTTTACAGTTCTTTAACTAGTTGAGTGACGTGGATTATTTTGGTTTACATGCTGTGCTGTAAAATAATTGAAGATGGGGCGAAGGCGGCCTACTGGAGTTTCCCCCCTTTCATGAGTTGTCAATGGGGTAATCGCTTCAGTTTGCATGTTTATTTTTACCCTAACTTTAGAGTTAGCAGGACGAATATATGCATATATTCCAGCAAGATAATTACTACTCTCCAATATTGCAAAAACCTCACCACCAAATATTGATAATAGAATGTGTTCTTGCTTTGGCATCAGCACATAGTGATTCGCTCTTTCAAGCAAAAAACTTGGTTTATCTGCAGGAAAAGTGTATTTTCGAAGTCCGAATACCAGGTTTGGATTTTTAAGGGAAGTAAACTGAATAAACTGAAGTTGATCAAGTTCATACACAGATCCGTCAGAAGAAGGAAGGAATTGGTTTGAGATTCAATTCCAAAAATTCTTCATTTATGATAAAAAATAACTTCAAGTAGTGAAAACCCTGATCAGGCTTTCGGCAACAATGATTGCGAAATTTTCGAAATATATTGTTAGATCACTTTCTTAGATACACTATGATCATTAATTGAACGCTTGGGAAAAATTCAACAACAGCTTATAAACTGTTTTGAATTTTGAAGTATTTTTAATCTCTTCAAAATTTTAGAAATTCATGAATATCTCTCAAAATAATTCAAATTATTCTTGAAAATGTCTTGCACTCTCTTGGATTTGTTTTTGAATGAAAAAAAAATTTTCTCAACATTTTTCAGCTTATTGATGTACTTTATCAAATTGTTTGTTCAAATTGTGATAAATCTCACGACTATCAGATTACTTTTTACTAGAACCCAAGAACATCATGATAATTTTAGACTAAATCCAAATAACCATAAAGTTATTCCGAAACGTCAGGTTCAAACTAGTCGTTATTTTTATGGGACCGTGTCTTCAGAATGAATGGAAAAAAAATAGAAAATCCTTAAAAGATTCATTAGATTCAGTGGATTTCAAAGAAACTGCAAACATTTCAGGGGAACCTAATAGGAGTTTTGAAAATGGTAGTAAAATCCAGAAATCCTTGGGTCCTTGGTTTTCATTGATTGAAGGAAGCGACTAAAATAATATTTTCATTTAGAAAAGTTACTGTAGTGACTTATAATGTAACTTGCCTATCTCTGTGATTTACATGCTCGACTACAAAATCAACTAAAAATGTGACGCAACGATAACTTGTTTATTTTTAAAAGTAACTTACCTAACATTTTGGTTTACATGCTCTACTCTGAAATCATGTAAGATGCGGCGAACGGCGCCTACTGGAATTGCATTGACTTCATCTGGGGTCAATAGGGTGATTAAGCTGCTTTCTATGTTCATTCTTACTCTTCTGTTACGGTCTGTATGAGGATTATTTGTTTGTATATTCCCGCAAGTGTATTGTTACTGGTCAATATTGCAAAGATTTCACCATCAGATGTCGATAATACAATTTGTTCTTGGGGTGACACAGGCCGAAAGACCCCATGTCCTTCGTGTACTTTAATTCGACTATCCACGGGAAAAGCGTATGTTCTGAGTTCGAAAATCCAGTTGGGATTCTTATTGGAAATAAGTCGAATGAATTGAAGTTGATCGTATCTATATCCAAGCACGTCAGGAAGAGAAAGGCTGGTATGTGGATGCGGTCTGGCAGGAGAACGAGAACTGGCTGGAGGATGTTGTCTGTCAGAAGAAGCAGAAGAAGATGGGTCACCACGAGAAACGCCAGGAATAGGAGCACCATTAGGCAAGCAATCAAACTGAGAACTTAATTCTGCAAGAAGAAACAGACGATTAAATTTTGTTTTAAGGATAAATGTTTTTGTATTACCGATAATAATCTACAGGACAACCGAGCACATAAATTCTGTTTGCAGCATAACGTTTTTTCGCAGTAATGCTTTTGTTTTTTCATTATATTACTTTGTGATTAGGATTACATTTTTAGCTCCGCCTTAATTTGTATGTCACGCTTGAAAACTTATTACTTTTACTTAACAATCACTTAATATTTAACTGTGTCCTTGGTTTCGATTAAATGATTTTGATTTGCTCTTGACTTAATATACTAAACAAGGATTTAAGGTAAAATGCAATATATTTGGCAATTACTTGAACGTAAGGTATCTGATCGATTCTTTTTCTGGCAAAAGCTTGGGCTTTGAAGCTACACTCAGGAAAAAGGATTATTACTATCCACTTTAATACGCAAGCTCAAAATATTCTACCAAATTGCGTCAGGGAGTCTTATGCTTTTCTATCAACATTTTTTGATTGAAACTCTATGAAATCTCAAATGCACAAGGCTCATATCAAACCCTATGTTCCAGAATCTTGGAAGCTCTTTTTTTCTCTACCTATCGTGATATCTTATATACTTTTTAAGAAACATTTTTCCATTAGAATTCCATGAAAAACTTCATTCCGAAATCTAAAAAATATCGATAAAATCTTATCCGGACCAGACATGCCTCGAATCCTTTATTCAATGAAAATACCAGACACTATGAAACATAGGATTTAGTCGATGTTTCCTTGTATAGAATTTCGATTTCTTAATAGATTTATACAAAAGTATAGGATTTCTAGATTGATAGAATTTGATAGGAAGGCTCATCAAATGTGCTTCGTCTTTACATAGCTTTAATAACTATTCTGAATGGCTGACTATAAATTATGCGAAACTTTTGTCACCTTTGTTTAACGTACTCTGGCATAGTTTACCTTTCAGATTAAATTCGTACCCATTTCGGTGAAACTCAAACAGAGCTTGTATAATAGAAATAAGTAGGATGGAAAATAATACAAATTGAATAATTTGTTTAAAACTGAACGATTCCGAAATCCTTTAAGTTAAAAGACCCAATTTTATTTTCAATAGAATGCTTTAATATATGAGCAATGTCAAAGTAGATTAGCAAAGATCAATTTGAAATTTTCGAAATTGTGCAAGAAAATGAAATTAATAATTAATCAGTAATAATATTGTTTGAATGAAGATACTTTATGCTTTACTTGGGTAATCTTCTCGACTTCTGATATCATTAAAAACAAATTTTGTCTTCTAGAGATCGAAAGTAAAAAAAAAATTCAATTTATTTTCGATATTCATTCATAAGCTCTAAAGATTTAGATTTGAAAGAATGATCAGAATAACAGATTAATTCTGAGCTGCCGTACATGAATGAACGAATAATAGCAATCAGAATAAAATGCATATTACGATGCAGAAATTTTTATTTTCGGGAACCTTGAAAGCTTTTTCAAGATTTTAAATATATTACAGTACTATATTTACCAATAGAACTAAGTATCACCGCCAAGATGAAGGGCACAGTATAAACGATCCTCATATTTTGCAACTAGAGGAAAAACTGATTAATACGTTAATAAAGAGTTTGGTCAACAGTGTATCAAATTGATATTCTAGTGCGTAATGAAAGTTTACATATGTTATTTCAATCGTTATGTCAATAAATTATAAGCATGAAACTTTTTCTGCTAAGATATTCGTGTTTATATTTCATATATCAGTCTAAGAAGATTAGTTTCCTCAAGGGAGACAACTTTGAAAATAATAATGAGACTTTCGCGAATAGTACTACGATGAAAATCTGAGTGTCAAACATAAATTTGACCGAACATTTAATTCCCAGAACTGTATCATCATCGTCTTAATATTTTTATTCCTATCGCTAAGGTGATAACATTGAAATAAATACCTAGAAGCTGTATTTATTTTTAGAAGTGATATTTGAATTCTAGAAAGTATAATTAATTACATTTTGCGCGTGCCAAAGTGGTTCAGGAATGTATTGTCGAGGAGACTTGCTTAAAAATTATTTTTCATTTATGGAAGCTTGAATGTGGGATTTTTTGAAATTCGGACCATTATGTTTTCTTTTGTGTCTCCAAGAATAATCAAAATGTTTTCGTTTTAGAACATCAAGGTGGAAAACTAGGCCGGCAGTTAATTATTTATTCATAAATATAAGCGTTGATTGGATCTTCTACCGATGCCATCCCTCAGAACTTTGTAACTTCATAATCTCATTCCTCACACTTTTACTAAATAGTATGAAATTCATAACTAAAAATGAGTACAAGTACTTTTTCTCAATAAAATAATGAAAATGAATGTTTCCCATTGCTAATGTTATGTTCTGCCATTGAAATAGAAACCACGTGTTCTATGCAAAGAAAAAATTAAATAAATTTTTAGCTCTTTTTTGATGAACAACGTTTTTCCTTACATTTTTTTCTTAGCTTGCGTCGTTTGTCAAAAAACTCAATTTTTTATCATAAATGTTACTACTCATAATTGAACCAAAAACTACGCGTCTTTAAAAAAACAACTGATAATCTGAATCTGAATTAATCATATGAATTAATCATCATAATTCAAAGGAAAAGAAAAGAAGCACAGGAAGCACGAAAAAGTGATTCTACAGCTTGACAGCGCTCGACTTCACGTTGCTAAACGCGTTGAAGCCTATCTGGAAACGCTCGAATGGGAAGTTCTACCGCACCCACTGTATTCCCCAGATATTGCGCTGTCCGATTATCACTTGTTCCGTTCGATGGCACATGGTCTGGTTGATCAGCAGTTCCGCTCATATGAAGACATCCAAAAATGACTTGATTCGTGGATAGCCTCAAAAGGTTTTTGATCGAAAACAATCCTAAAATATTACGACTTAAAAGATTTACAAAATTGACAAAAATAAATCCGGAAGATTCCAAGAGATTTTCAGGAATACGAAATATTCTGAAAAATTTATAAGCTGTGGGTACATTTTTTCCCGAGCGCACGATTAATGAAACTGGGCATTTCACTACTTAAAGTTATTTTATATCATCAATTGAAAATTTTTTAAATTAAATCTCCAACCAATTCCTTTGAACACAAAAATACTTTTCGAAGACAATTATTATGGGTTTAGAATGATTCGCTGATAATAATTTTTCAATGACACAAAGTTCCGTTAGAATATGTCTCAAAGAAATCTTATTCTCGTAATTTCAATACTTTTATGGATCCCAAGTTTTTTACGTATCCGTTAATCTTAATTGTCCCCAAAACTTTTTACAACTCTTGATTTGCTGTCCGTAGGAGATAACTCTTGTCTAGTGGACGCTTGTTATTCAAACATTTTTGGTCAGATACTATTGTAATTTGAATGGTCATATTTTTTATTCTTGGTCAAATATCGTTTATATTTGAGAAACTTGCATGCATAATTAATAATTTAGAAATTATTGAATTTTGAATGTCTAGAAATTTTCGAATGTTATACGAAAGTCGTAAGGGATCAGATCTTCAGAAAATCCAAATTACTCTTTTTTTCATGAATAAATGATTACCGGCCTACTTTTTGAATCTGATGTTTTGGAACAAAGAAACTTTTGTTATTTGTTGAGAACCAAAAGAAAATTAATTGGCCATAGTTTGAAAAAAATGCAGTATCGAAATAAAAACATTAGAAAATGAATAATAGTTTGAAGATTGTGTGCTCAAAAATTAAACTAGTTAAGAACCACTGATTCAAAGCGCGCAAATAGTTTTTTCTTAGTAGTCTAATTCTCAATATATCTCAATATATATTTCATGGTAGCTTTCAGTATTTTCCCAGTCAAACAAAACATTTTCAGCATTCGAAATTTTAAACTAACTATATAAAAATAATAAATGAAGCAGTTAAGAATTGCGTAAATGAATATAGCTCTCAGGTATTTAATTATATCTTATCACTTTAGCGAAAAGAGAAGAAAATCAGGGCGATGAAAATTGAGCGATAAGAACAAAATTTTTGGTCTTTCTGTTTAACACTCAGATTTTTATCGTAGCTGTATTTGCAAAAATCTGATGATTATTCCCAAAATAGCTTCTATTAAGAAAACTAAATTTTATTTCTTGGACTAATTTATGAAATGTCAACATGAATATTCCAGAAGGAGTAGTAATATAATCTTATGAAACACAAGAGCATTAACTCGATACACTCTCAAGCAAATTCTTCATTACCTTATAAATCAGTTTTTCGTCTAATTGAAGAGAATGAAGATCGTTCTTATTGCGGTCATCATATTGACTGTGATACTTAATTCCATTGGTGAATATGAATAATACTATGCTCTCACTATACTTCCAAAGGAACTTGCCGCAAATATTCTAACCTGATTACTATTTTTTTTAAACTTCATTTGAGTTTGAGCAAAATAAATACGAATTCAACCTGTAATGTGAATAATGCCAAACTTTGTATTGTGCCTTTAATATATTATCGAGTGTTAATGAGAAAACGTAATAAATGATTATAAGAGTTCTCGACGTTTAGAATTAGGTAGAGCGTTTTCAGCTTGCATATTAAAGTGGATAGGTACAATCAATTTTATCAGTGTAGCTTGATAGTCCAAGAATCAGTCCAAAACCTCACGTTTAGCTCATTGGCAAATGTAGTTAATTATTTCTGAAGTCTTTTTTTTTATTTATTTACTCAAGAGCTAGTCCCACTCATTTAATCTGAACCAAAGAGAGGAATGGATATCAAGTGGTTGTTGAGTAACCGTATAAAGTTTCCAAACGTGAAATTCGTTAATTTGTTATCACAATCATTTATCGAGACAATGCATTTTCAAAGCTGATAAGTGGAGAATAAAAATAAACGTGATCTTTTTGGAGCTCCGACATTGTAGAAGGCAGAAGTTTCGATTAATATAGGTCACCGATCTGAAAAACCTGGAATAAAAAAGTACACGCATCTCTGCGAACCAACCTTCACTTTGTTTATATATTAAAGCTTTCGATCAGAAATAAAATTGTGTCTAAAACCTGAAAAAATTACCGTCAGAGTAAATTCATAAACTTTTAATACTTTTACAAGAGGGATAACCTTTTGTCAATCCAACAAATTATTTGGATACCTAAATGTAATGAATATTCTAAAATTTGAAAGAGTTGTTTTCACAATTGAATGAAAATTCTTAGGATAATGATCACAACGAACGAACTTCATGAAACGAACAGCATGTGTTAGCTAGGAACTCTTATTGATTATTATTAGAAATGCAAGATCATTATTTTTTCAAAAAAATGTATTCGTTGCCTTCTTCTTGCAGAATTAAGTTCACAGTTTGATTGCTTGCCTAATGGCTCCCCTATTCCTGGCGTTACTCGTGGCCGCCCTTCTTCTTCCTCTCTTGACACGCAACATCCTCCTGTCAGTTCTGCTCTTCCTGCCATATCTCAATCTGCGCTCACGTCCCCTTCTTCTTCTACCGAACCTCCTCAACGTACAAGGTCCAGGTCTCCTCCTGCCAACAATATAGTTCCACCTACCAGGCTGCCTTCTTCTGACGGACATGGATATGGACTTGACCAACTACAATTTATTCGGCTCACTCCCACTAAAAATCCACACCGGCGTTTCGAACTTCGAAAATATACTTTTCATGCGAATCAACGAATTAAAGTACTCACAGGAAATAGTGTCTATAGGCCCGTGCCACTTCAAGAACAAATTGTATTATCAACATTCGATGGCGACGTATATGCAATATTGTCGAGTAGTGATACTCTTGCCGGAATATATAAACGTAATCATCACACCAATGCTTATAAACGTACGAAAATAAACATGAGGAGCGGCACAATTATCCCATTGACCACAGATGAAATCAAGGAAATCCCAGTCGGCCTTTCTCGCCGCATCTTTCTTGAATTTAGAGTAGAGCATTTAAACCACCATGATGGGTAAGTTACTTTTCAAAATATACTAGTTATCGTTGCGTCAGATGTTGAGTTAATTTTGTAGCTTGTGTATCCAAAGAATATATGCTGCACTTTTTTCTATCGATATTCTCAGCTACTACGCAGTCACTAGCGTCATTTTCAGTCACTTTTTTATCAAATCACTCTATATTGTCATTTAAAATGAAGTCACTATAGAAGCTTCCTTAAATAACAATATTACTTCAGTTGCTTCTTTTGATAAATGAAAGCAGAGGTCCGAGGGGTTTCTGAATTTGAATGAATTTCTTTGAATTTCTTTCAAATCCATTTTGAATTTGAAATAATCTTTGTTTCACAAAATATATTTTAAGACTGTTCAAAAATATCTTAAAACACACTTGAAGAGTTCATGATTTGTCAAAAAAGAATCTGGAATATTTTCAAGAGACTTTTTTTTCGCAGAATTTTTTCAAAGTTCTTATATCACTCTTATATCATTCTCCTGCCAGGCATCTTGCTCCTGGCGAGCAAAGTCTTCGTGTCAGGTCTAGGTCTCCTGCTTCCAGGTGCATGGCTCCTCCTACTAGACTCCCTTCTTCTGACGGATCCGTATGTGGACTTGACCACATTCAGTTTATTCTACTTACTTCCGTTGAAAATCCGAACAGGGTATTCGAACTTCGAAAATACACGTTTCCGGCAGAACTATACATTTCTTGACCTAATTTTTATGTTGATTCACAAATCTTCTGGGAGCGACTTCTATCTTTTCATAGGTTTCGGGTTCATCATGCATGCTATTAGCCTCATCTATGTACTCTTATCTTTCCATCACTACAGTAACATTACCCTTGTCGGCACGTATCACTAATGTCTTTATCTGAATTTTGAAAGTTATTTGGTTTTGTTTGAGTTGGAAATCGAAACTGTCTATGCATTTCACCGTCAATCATGGCCTTAACAGGACTGAGAATGTAGGGGAAGAACATGAATTAACATCTAGGCTATTCTATGTTGAAGACTTTATGAGAAAAGCAGTTCTATCTTATAGTGTGGAATTAATGCAATTTTGCCAAATCCGCTGATTGCTCAAATAAAGCTGTCTTCCTCAATTATTTTGTTCAGCTCAGCTCCTTGTTCAGAGATTATAGTTTCACATACAATATTCCGTAATTCATACATCATATACTGTAGATGAGATTAGTTTTTTCAAACTTGAGAATTTTATTGGTACTGGATTGTAACAAAGTGTTCTGGATTTTACTGTCAGTAGAAACTTCCTCCTTGTGAAATTCAGGTTCAGATAATGTAATTCCTCTGTCAATCAAGGAGAAAACAATAACACTTTTGTGCGAAATGGTTCTTGATCAAATACTGCTATATTTCAATAAGTAATATTTTCTCATATTCAATTAGATATCGTTTAAATTTGAGAAACTTACGTGTATAATTGATAATTTAGAAATTATTAAATTTCGAATGTCTCGAAATTTTCTAATGTTACGAAATCCGAATTGCCTATTCCCAAAAGCTGTTAATTTTAAATTGTCTCAGCAATAAAAACAGAAGGTGTCCATTTCATATTTAGAATTGGAAAATCGAACTCTCATGGATCGACAAATTTTTAATTAACAGTTTGCAAATTTTGTACGCGTTAAATAGAAGAAAGAACATTCATCAAAGGATGATCAATGTCGAAGGACTTGACCAATAAAATGAAAAAAAATCCCCACTGATTATTGCAACAAATTTTGCAAGAGAACCGGAAACGGAAATAATGAGTAAATAGTTCAGATCATGATCGTTTATTTTAATGTTGGCAGCATATAATAAATACAGCTGGTGAAAATTGCCTTAATGAATACAGCTTTTATTTATTCAATTAAATCTTATCACTACAGCGATAAGCATCAAAAATTAGAAATAAAAGAGCATTCCTTTTTCAAAAAACTGTAATCGTCTGTTTCTTCTTGCAGAACAAAGTTCACAGTTCCATTGTTTGCCTAACCGTGCTTTCATTCCTTCTGTTTCTCGTGGCGGCTCATCTTCTCCTGGCAGACAAAATCTTCCTGCCACTTCTGCTCCTCCTGGTAGACCTCATTCTTGGTTAAGGTCTTCTTTTCTCTCCGAACTTTCTCAGCGTGCAACATCCCGGTCCCCTTCTGCCAGCTATACAGCTCATCATATCAGGCTTCCTTCTTCTGACGAATATGGATATGGACTTGACCAACTTCAGTTTATGCTGCTTACTTCTATTAAGATTCCGAACCGGGTATTCCAACTTCAAAAATACACTTTTCCTGCATATAAACCAATTTTATTACTTGATGTACTGAATGAATATGGTCCCGTTCCAAGGTAGGAACACATTGTATTACATTTTGAGCACTGCCGGTAAAAGACGGGTAAAAATGAACATGCACAGCGGAGCGATAACCCCATTGACCGCAGATGAACGGCGTGAAACATCCGTAGGTCGCCTTCGACAGATCTCTTCTAACTTTGAATTATATAATGTAAACCACAATCGGGTTCCAGGTACTGTAAGGAGATAGAGGTAATCCAAACTACTTTCTTCAAAAGAGTTCTGGGCCAACCTTTACACACTCCTGGTTACGCGTTGAGACTGGAAGTTGGCCATGTTCCGCTAGCATACAACATATTATTAAACATATTGGCTAGAGAAGGTTTTGGGTATGGGTGAAGAGAGGCTTCCTGAGGTTTGTTTAAAACGACTACAGGTCCTTGCGGGCTCAGGTAGGGCAGTTTCCAAGTTTAATTGGATCATGCAGCTAAAACATATCATCACGTTTTGTGAAATGGAGGCTTTATGGCCCGGCTTGCACTTGGTAAGTTTGCAGAACAATAAGGATATAATCCTCGCGAAATTCGAGGCCTATCTTAGAGATGCGGACCTGTATAGGCTGAATCAGACATCCTCTCTTCAGGTGCTGCCTCAACTATGGATTGCTTCCATGGGACAGCAATATTTTTATGGCGGGATACCGTTTAGATACGTTAGAATTCTTGCCCAAGTGCGTTTTGTGGGAGACGTGAGGGGTAGATTCACATTGGGGGATCTTTCTTTTGGATACACTAAGGGGCAACTCTGCACAATCTGCAACTTGGGAGTGGAAGAGAATCTGTTCCATTTGTTGGCAGAATGCCCTATGTATAGGGATGTCAGAAAGGATTGTTTCGATTCCGCGTTTAGTCTTGCAGCCTCTGGTCCATTCTGGATTGCGCTTCTGAATTCCACGGATAAAAAAGAATTATCGCGTGTCGCTGAATACTTTTCCAGTGAAATGATACGGGATCTGTATAAGTATCGGATTTATCTTCTTCCAATTTAATAAATTATTTAACTTTGATTTAACTCTAAAAATAGCCTTTATTTCCAATTTATTCGATAGACTTTTGAAATTTTGTGAAATTGTCGCTATAAAAAGGGATGGAGTTGTGGTCGTTAGGAAGGTTTTTTTCTCGAATGTATGAGAACAGAACATTCCAATTTTGAAATGAAAGTATATGGCTATTGCAGCTCAAAAGGAATTATACCCGTGTTATTATTACATTCTCATCATTTAGATGGAATGTCTTAGTTTCATGTGATTCTGGACCTATCCAGTTTTCGTCAATTCTCCACGTTTTGCGACCCCCTGAGTCAGAAAAAATAGTTTTCACGAACATCCCTGCCTATGTGTCTGTAATCTGACGAAGTGATAACTTTCGAAGGAATTTTCTAATTGAAATTTCCTTTTGTACGCTAGCTTGTGGTCCAAAAAGACAGGTCAAATTAGTTAGCCAGCCTTATAATGCCCATATTTATGGTTCTAGCCATTGAAATTCAATCTGAAAAACGTTATAATTTAATATTCCTAGGAAAGTACGCAAGATACGGTAAAAAGACAGGAGAGAAAAATCATTTGTATCGAAAAAATCTACAAAATCGGTTGCACCCACTCTCTTGGTTCGTGAGAGGCGAGAAGACTCACAATAATCAAGCATCAAGAAATTTTCAACTTGTAACTGGGTGTCAGCTGAATTCGTAAGCACCAAAATTTTTTGTTTGTGCTAGTCGTTGCTCTAAATACCCATTTCACAGTGTACAGCTTCCAGTGTGCGGTGCACTCACGGGTTTTTTTTTCTAATTGTGCTTCACCTCTTGGATAATTCTGGGGATCAAATATGCTTCAGGTCATGAATTGAAGATTGAAGATTAAGAGAATCGATTTTTTCTATTTTCCTTCTAACACCCATAACTCCCATGGAAACTTCAAGAACAAAATAATTCACCTTGCAGTAAATAATATGTTATCATAATCCCACAAACTCGTGTCCACAATTTTCTAAACGAGTTAGATAATTCATTAAATTATAAATTCTACTCATTGAAATATGTTTGAGAAAACTTTTGTTTTCGTAATTTGAATATTTCCATAGGCACGAAATTTTTTGCTTTTCTATAAATCTTAACTGTCTCCACAGATTTTTACAACTTTTTATATGCTGATCAGTAGGAGATAAGTCTTGTCCAATGTGCGCTTTTTATTCAAAATATTGCTAGTCAAAGTTAAGAATTGCGTGCTGCAGCTAAGTTTGTCTGCGATAACACATTCCTGTACTTAAATTTATTTAAATTTTAAATGCTATAAATTTAGAGATAAGAAAAACAAATGGAGGCGATGATGATACTGCCAAATATGATAATACGATAAAAATGCGTTATATGTACTCTCATAAAACACCAGAAAATGAAGTTGATAAACTTTTAACGCAATTCTTCACTAACGTATAATTCAGTTTTCCGTCTAATTGCAAAAAATGAAGATCGTTCAAACTGTGGTCATTATTTTGACGGTGATTCTTACTTCTATTGGTAAATATACCTGATTACTATCACTTTCTTTTGAACTTATGATTAGATATAAGCCTGGTTCATCCAAGATATTATGAAGTTTCAATGCAAAAATCTTGACAGAAGAGCGTAAGACTCCCTGATAAATAACATTTTGTAGAATATTTTGCGCTTACGTATTCTAGTGAAAAGTTTTCATCCATTTTCCTCAGTATAGCTTCAAAGTCTGAGCCTTTTCCAGAAAAAGAATCGATTCGAAATCTTGCGTTCATGTCCTTTCCAAATATAGTCAGTTGTTCCTGAAATCTTTTTTCATTTCATCACATCACAAGGTACTATAAGAAAAAAAAAGAAAGCAATACTACAAAACAACGTAATGCTGCGAACAGAATGAACTAGCTTGATAATATCGTAGATTATTGTTAGTAATACGAAAACATTTACCCCTAGATAAAAATGTGATTGTTTGTTTCTTCTTGCAGAGTTAAGTTTACAGTTTGAATGTTTGCCAAATGGCGCCCCAATTCCTCGTGTTCCTCGTGGCAGTTTATCGTCTTCTTTCGACGTACAAGATCCTCCTCCCAGTTCTCACTCTGTTGCCAGACCTAATTCTCCACTCAGGTCTCCTTTTCCTGCCGAAGCTTCTAAACGTGCAAGGTCCCGGTCTTCTCCTGCCAGCCAGTTAGCTCCACCTACCAGGCTCCCTTCTTCTGACGGACATGGATGTGGACTTGATCAACTTGAATTTATTCGACTCATACCCATTAAAAACCCGCACCGGCAATTTCGACTTCGCAGATATACTTTCCCTGAAGACAAACGAATTAAAATATACGTAAAGAATGACTTCCCACCCGTGCCAACCCAAGAACAAATTGTATTATCAACATTGGATGGTGACGTATTTGCCATATTGACAAGTGATGATTTGCTTACTGGATTATATAAGCATAATACTCAAACCAAACATAAAGGGCGAGTAAAAATAAACATGGCGAGCAGAAGGGTTACCCCATTGACCCCAGATGAAACTGAGGAAGTTCGAGTAGGCCACGTTTGCCCAATCCAATTTAATTTTAGAGTAGAGCATATAAACTACAAAGATGGGTAAGTGAGTTTTTAACACAAACTAGTTATCGTCACTGATGATTTCTGAATTTTCCTAAATATGTTTGAATTTCTATCAGTTGACTCTGAAATCACTGAAATTCCCGTGAAACCGTTTTAATTCAATGAGTCTGTTTTGGATTCTCAATCATTTCATTTAATGAACTCTTTCATGCACATGAATTATTCTTCAATTAATTTTAATTTCGTATTGCCTTATTCTCTGGATAGATCTTCTTCTGCTGATTATCATCTTTCTGCCACGTACAAGTCTCACTCAGCGCTTCCATTTTCCAAAGTACTTGGATATGGATTTGACCAACTTCAGTTTATCCGGCTTCGTAACGAAGGAAATCTGCATCGAGTGTTCGAACTTAGGAGATACACTTTTCCTGCGGATAAACCAATAAGAATTATTGGAGATCGGCGTCGCTACATGCCCATTCCAATTGAAGAAAAAATTGTATTGTCAACATTTGGTGGTGATGTGTTCGCAATATTGGAGAGTAGTGATGTTCTTGCTGGAATATATACACGTAAACCTGGAGCTAAACATGATGGACGGGCAAAAATAAACATGGAAAGTGGCAAGATTACCAGCTTGACCCCAGATGAAGTAAAGGAAACTCCAGTAGGTGGAAGACACTCGATCAGTTCATATTATAAAGTAGAGCATGTAAACGGAGATCTTCCACATCAATGAAGAACGTTAAATTTAAATTTGAAATTGTCCATGTTCTGAAATCGCCTCAAAATGTTATGAGTAACCAGTATCTACGAACAATAATAAAAGGTTGATGTATTATGATTCCCAAGACTTCAATCTTTCAGCATTGCCCAAGCCAGTCTTTTTTAGAATCTAATTTTAAATTAAGAATTTTAAATTAGATTGACATCATTGTTCTTTCCTCACTTTATGTTTGTCCGAAGATTTTTTTTTTTTTTTTTTTGAGGAAAAAATCCAAATTTTCTCTTTGGATTTTTCTTTTATTTTTAATAATTCTAGACACTAACTCGAGTATTGGATTTGATGAGGGTGCTGTATGAGCATCGAAACGTTGGTAAATATTATTAATGTTTTTTTTATTGTGATTTGATAATAATAGAAATAAAATAGACAAAAGAAATCAGAAAAGAGAAGGAATTTGAATTCAGTCAGGTGCCTCCTTATTTCTTTTCTCTTTTTCATTTTCGCCCGAAGAAACAAAAATTTTTTTCCTTCAATGGCAGTAGCAGCATTTTATGGTGGTTGTCCAAATTTGGTTGTTGAATTCTTGTTTTTATTGTTTAAGAAAAGGATGAATGATTAATGATTGATTCCTTTGAAGATTAATTTTAATTTTCTAAACAAATAACCAAATTTGATGATTATTCCATTATTTATAAAAATAGAAAAAGTGGAGTTGTGGAAAACGTTTTCCCTCAAAAGTAACCATGATTTATCGAAATTGAAATTTTTTATCGTAAAAAGTTACAGTAATAATACAATCAGCGTTGCAATTTTGTTTAATATGTATTTGAAATGAAAATTAATATTCAGATTAGTACAATTATTATTAATGTATGCCAAACAACGCATGATATGGACAAATTTCACAGGAAGAAAAACATAGAAGGAACGTGGATAAACGCTAACTAACTGCTCAGCAGCTCTTTCAAATGCTGCTAATGGAATTGACGTCTTGATGTCACGTAATTGATCAACAGCCGCATTGACGAAGTATGATGTCAACTCGTTATCATTCTCCTGATCATCTAATCTCTGTATTTCCGAGCGTGCACAACGATTCCAGCCAAATTAGAATTCAGACCACTCCGCTTCAAAAGTTCTTCGCTTGCAGTTTAGCTTTATCCTATTGTAAAGCTGAATTTGCTTCGTCGATAGCAGCGTCGTTCGTTTCATTATCCTGTTGCACAGGCGGTGGATCATCGGTAGAACTATTCGTTACCACGCCTTCTTCTTGGCTCTTGGAGTCTGCGTCAACATTTTCAGAATATCGTGAAGCTTTCAGAACGACCTCATTCGCTACAGGCAAGTGCCAAGATTCATCATCCTGCATTAAAATGAAAACATCTCCTTGCGCATGGAGAGCTTCTAGCAGATCATCATCTTCGACCTATGTACCATCTTTCTCCATAACCAGTCTGGAACCATTGTTATTGAGTTTCTTGTTTCCTTTAGAAATAATATTATGAAGTACCAAAACGAAGGGTTCTTGTAAAATAATAGCCTTTTTAGGTTCCTATTACGTATTATAATGAGTAAAGTTTAGCAACTGTGACTGAACTGGGAAGCTTCTAATGTGTCCCCTAAGGGTTTACATTTTTCTTGTATCTCTTCCCTATTCCTTCACACACCCCCACACACTTACTTGGTGGTGGGAGGGGGACCTGCTCCGGAGATGAACAACTCCCTTGCTAGGCGAGTGTTCACCGCATGGGCCACCGAGGCTCTTCCAGATTGCGAGGCGAGAATCGAACCCGTAAGCCGACGGAGTGGGTCCCCTATGACCATCGTCCCACTCGTAGCAACTGTTACTGTTGAAATGAATTAGTGGAAAGTTTGGCAAATAAATTTGTAAAGTTGGGTGATTAATTTGTGACAACCATATATAATAATTTAGTAAACGACTTAGTATTAGTTTAATTAGACCAATCCAAATAATTTTTCAAAATTCCTGACTTCCCTGACTTTCCATGAGTAACTAATTTTCTTAACTATTGCCTGATCCGTGACCATCTTGCTATTGTTCAGAATCTTTCAGGTAACTGAAAATATATTTTTTAGATTTCCCTTGGTTGGAAGCTGAAAAACGTAACAAGGATCACAGTGGTTCAGCAGTGCAATTATAGGAGAAATAGTGGATTTTTTTTTAACGGGGCCTTTTTTTATATGAGAAATACCAGCGTGATGAAAAAATGTTGAATGTAACACTCTTACAAGACTCGACAAATTTTATTAAGAAATGAGATTACAACTTATTTCTAAATTGAATATCATAGTAACGAAAATATGTCAATAGTGGAATTTTTGGTTGACAAAATTAATGCTCAATCGAAGAGATGAATTTTCAAACAAGCGATGGAATATTCAGTTGGAATCATTACTTCTTCAGTTGAAAAAACAGAATATTCAACAAAAAATGTTTAAAATAATAGTTAGATATTTAACAAAGCCATGAGTTTTCAACTAAAATAATAATTTCAACTTTTTAATTAAATTTTCAATAAAAATGGTAAAACTTTAACCAAAATAATTAATTCTTAACAAAAAATATGTTTCTGCTTCTTATAATTCTTGAAAACTGAATCGCAGCTGAAAAAATAGGGGAAGAAGTAGACAGAAATTTCAAATATAGGGATTATAAGAGGATTTTGAGAAAAATAGGAAGAAAAAGAGAAAAAGGGAAATGGAAGTATCATTAAAAAATTAATAAAATTTGAATACCTGAAATTATGGAAATTATGTCAAATTTTTCAACTGAGAAACATTCTCATTTGAATATACACATTGCCATCAATGCTTACGAATAAGAAATATCGATTTTTAAAATACGAATTCCTTGAAAAGATGAAATAATTTATGTTTCTTCATCCTTTTGTCGGCTGAAAACCTCTCAGTTTTACGCAATACCAGAAAACGTTCGAAATTTAAGGTTACAGTGACACTACCCTGAAATTTAGGATATTTTATTTTATTTCTTGACACTGAAAGGTCGCCAATCGACAAAAGAATGAAAGGTAAGTGAGAAAATAGATTATACACTTGGGAAATATTACTATTCGTATATTCGTGATTTACTTTCACGTTCAGAATACTATCTCCTAAAAGTTTTATGGATTCCTATAACGCCACAGACGCAGAGGAGTGTACAGGGACTGCAGTGGGAGTTGACGGAACTGCGCAATTTGAAATAGCCGGATACAGGGGGCTCGAAATAGAAGATTTTCGAAATAGGGGGGGGGGGTAAATAAGGGAGATATTACTGTCCTACCTACCGATATTGCTTTTGGTTCTCCCGGGCTGGCTTTTTAAATAAGACTTGATCGGCGAATCAAGTTCGACCAGTCCCCACTATGGGGCAGCCTGGCCAATCACAGGCATCGTAGAGAATATATATAACATCATCATAACCTGCAACTTCAGTTTCCTGTCCGCACTGTAGAAATAAGCTGCAATTTTCACGAAACGTCGCCAAGATTCATAGTTTTGCAGACGATTGAATCCCGGAAAACCTCCATCAAATTCATTATAATCAATTCGATTTAGAAACTGATTATCATTAAACGAACATATTAGAAATATTAGAAAATATTATAAATATCAGACAACAGGCAGACGGACAGAACGACAGACATACATGTTCATAACAACTTTTTTTTCGGACTCAGGCAGTCTCACTACGTCGAGAATTGATGAAAACTGGACAAGTCCACACTCACGTGAAACTAAGACATTCCATCTAAATGATGAAAATGTAAGAATGCAAATTTTCATGCCAAACTATGGGTGCTATTGAAAAATAGCTAAATCAGATCCTTATATAGATCCCATAATACGGATCTAATTGCCATTGAATGAGATAAGGCTGAACTCCTACATGTGGATCCTAATTCTTACTGCTGAAGGCAATAATAATTGTCTTTAACACATATTTTTCTGGGGAAATGAAACTGAACTTCTTTTTTCGAAAAAAAACCTGAAACCATGATACATTCAGTTTTTATTATTGCCTGTAATGACAAGGTACACCTAATATCTTAAGATGTCTTTAGATCACCAACATTTTTTTCAATTAAGTGATTCACGTGGATGATTGTGGTTTACATTCTGTACTTTAAAATTATAAG
>CAKNXH010061882.1:49953-67801 GCA_932178445.1 Andricus quercusramuli | reverse complement strand
GGGGGGGGGGGAGGAAAAACATGTATTTCAACTAAATATTTTTACTTTTTCGATTCAGTTAATTCTACGATGAGATACAGCGGGCACCGCAAATCATCTTTTTGAAAAGGCGTTTTCGGAAATGCTCTGTCATTGGCTCATTTCTTGCTATTTTTTAATAAAAAATTAACTGAATGTTTTTCAAATGATGCCTTAGAATATGCAAATTATCTGAGTAAATCTAACTTAATCATATTTCTGAAAAAAATTCACAAAGAAGTGCTTTTTTTTAAGCTCCAGACCCCCCCCCCCCTAATATGTCTGATTTATTATAGTAAAGCGTCGATGTAGCCTACTAGGTACTATATACATTTATGTATTATTTTTACCGATTGTATCAAGATAATTGCTCACATGTAATCCTGTAATTGGTCCCCGGACTGTTGGCTTTATTATAAATAAAATGAAATGAAATGAATAAAAAAAATTAATGGATCTTTATATATCTAATATTTATTAAAAATCTTTAGCAAAGTTTGACATAACAATAATAATAATAATAGTAATTAATAGTAATTAAATTCCATCTTTTCTACTAATCCTTCCCGTCTGTTCAATAAAGCGTCATGTGTAGTTAAAAATCCGCCTAGTCGAGAAGAGATTCAAGTCTTCTGGGATCAAGTATATGGAGATACTTATCAGCTAAATGAAGACGCTTCCGATATATCACTCTTTCGTAACTTTTGCCAAAGGCAAAGGTTACAAGGTCCAGAGGAAGAGTGTCCACTAATTACTGCTGAAGAAGTGAAGAAAGTTATCGCTAGAACTAAGAACTTTTCGGCGCCAGGGCCAGATAAAATCAACAACTTTTGGTGGAAGAAGTTTACTTCTACGCACCAACATCTAGCTTGTATATTTACTACTTTCTTAAACGGAGAACAACCCGTCCCGCAGTGGCTAGTGGAAGGTCGCACGGTATTGATCCCTAAGGCCGGAGATTTGTCATGTCCAAAGAACTACAGGCCCATAGCTTGTTTAAACACCAGCTACAAGCTATTCACTGGCATCCTCAAAGAGAGGATATTGACATCTATCGAGCCGGTATGGAGTGCAATAGTCGAACAACGTGGATGCAAGAGAGGGCTGGCAGGTTGTAGGGAGAACCTGTTAATAGACAGGTGTATTACCCAGGACTCGATCAGGTATCGACGCAATCTGTCCATGGCTTGGATTGATTACCGTAAGGCATCCGATAACACGAACCATGAGCTTCTTATCAAGCTCCTTGAGTGCATGGAGGTGCATCCAAAAATAGTGAGATGCATAAAAGAGCTGATGCTCTTATGGCGGACAAGATTTGTCATAACATCTGACAAAAGACAAGTGACTACAAGCTTTGTCACATATAAGAGGGGGGTCTTTCAAGGAGACTCTCTAAGTCAGATACTTTTCTGCATTTCCATCTTGCCTCTATCTATTGTGCTCCGAGGCAAAAGCTCTGGATACCTATGTGGCCCGCCGAACAGAAGAGAATATAAGGTCAACCACCTTTTATACATGGACGACCTTAAACTCTTTGCTTCCTCAAAAAAGGACCTTAACATCCTTGTAGATGCGGTAAATAGGTATTCTAAAGCGATTGGCATGAGCTTCGGACTGGGCAAGTGTGCCTGCGTCCACCTACACCAAGGAAGACTAGAAACTACATCATCCAGTGACGATCAGGATGTTCAACTCATAGGCGGAAATACCATTCAACATCTTGGTATTGGAGAAACATATACATATCTTGGAATACCGCAAGCGGAAACCCAAAATGTGCATAACTTGAAAACGGCCCTTGGAAAAAGGTATCGCCAAATTCTCAGAAAAATTTGGGCTTCCGAATTATCTGGAAAGAATAAGATCCAGGCGACCAATATGCTGGCCGTTCCTATACTGCTCTACACGTTTGGTGCAGTAAAATGGAACGTCGATGAGTTAAAACAACTTGATCGAAGCACACGCAAGATGATGACAATACAACGAAGTCTTCATCCTAGATCTTCCGTACCTCGAATATATCTCCCTCGCGATAAAGGGGGGTAGATGATTGCTAAGCTTAGAGTGTCTTCATCGAAGAACGGTTCTGGCTACAGCCTGTTCAGTTCTAAAAAGCACGGATTCCCTTATGCGACTCGTACATCAACATGAAGTCGCCAATGCTGCGGTGTTCCTATACCATGCAGCAGATAGGGCCGCAGAGGAGCTTGACCTCCCATTTAATTCCAGCGACATTACACATGGCCTAGCATCACTAACACCTCTGGTGCTCAAAAGTCGTATACAGGAAGCAGAACATACGCTCCTACTAAGAGAACATGCTGAGAAACCCCTCTATGGTAAGTTCTACGGCATCGTACGTAGAGAAGAGCTCTCGGTGGGTCTGTCCAACATGTTTCTCAAGTCTGCTGGATTGAGATCGGAGACCGAGGGATTTCTTTATGCCTGTCAAGACGGCGTCATAGACACCTTAGTTTACCGCGAGCGCATAATGAATGTACCTGTACGCGATACCAACTGCCGAGCGTGCAAGCAAGAGCCCGAAACACTTGGACATGTTCTCAGTGGATGCTCTAAATATGCACGCTGCGCGTACATAGAGAGACACAATGCAGTTCTAAAAGTGATATATTACCATCTTAGGCATTTCTATGGTGTTGATCTATTGCCCGTCTTGCCATACGCCCAGGGGGAACTCGAGTCAGTTGTGGAGAATGATCAGTGTAAGATCTACTGGAATTTCTCATTCTCCACCACTCAACGTATCAGTGCTACGAAGCCTGACATTGTCCTCCAAGATCTGAAGAACAAGATCATTTACGTGATTGAATTCTCGGCACCAGCCGATGGTAATATCACGGCAAAGGAGGGAGAAAAACGGGCGAAATATCAAGCACTTCTTTTCGAGCTGAGTAGGCTGTACCAAGGCTACAAAGTCCATCTTATAATTCTCATAATCGGCTGCCTTGGAGGTATGAAAGCTCCATTTATTAGCCAACTCAACAAGATTCCGGCTTGCGAGCGTCATGCTCATTTCATCACGAACCGGATGCAAAAGGCTGTTCTCCTGGGATCACTCCATCTGGTCCGTCAACACTGTTCCTCTTAAATTCTACAAAGATTGGTAGCTCTAAAAAAGTATCCAGAGGTGAAACTTCATCTCCAACTGTCTTGTCTGCCGCGTAAGGTCATCCGCGGCTAGAGACCTGACTCCAAGGAACAGTGTTGCCCGATGTTATCACGCGTAAATTTCCCGCTCTTGCTTACCTTCTAGGGCAGAAGGAGCAGAAGCGGATGACGTACACGTTCCAGTAGCTTTGGGATTGGTTTCTCTAAGGAATCATGATCGAAGCTTCCGGAGCCTACAACTTCTCATTATAATGTCTTTATAACTTCATAACGTTAGTTATCTAATATATAAGAACTGCTTTTTTTTTCATCCTTGACTTTTACCAGGATTGTGTGCTTCAGAATGTGCCTTAATAAAAATACCCATTTTCTCACAAGAAGAAACGTTTATATTCCCCAAAACGCGTTCTCTGTATCTGAAGACAACTAGAACGGGTTCGGGACGTTTCAGTTTTGCCCCACCTAAGTGGGTGCATTTGAAAATGCCCACACCTAGTTAGGTGCACTTAAAAGCGCTCTCACCTAATTCGGGGCATTTAGAAATGCGCACTCCTAGGTGCGTGCGGTTGAAACGCCCGTTGGGCGTTTTTGCGTTCGGAGCCTAACACACACACACGCACATATATATATATATATATGTATCAATCTTATATATAATAGGTCTTCCAATCTGTCTGCGTTAAACAAGGTATCTGCGACTAACATGCTTGCCGTCCCGGTTCTACTCTACTCGTTTGAGGTGGTTCAATGGACGAAAAACGAACTTAAGGCCCTTGATGTCACCACGCGTAAGATCATGCATATGCATAAAAGCTTGCATATCAATTCGTCAGTTCTGCGATTATACATTTCACGCCGTCAAGACGGACGCGGACTTCTGAATCTCCAGTGTCTTCATAACCGAATTGTTCTAAGTACAGCTTACATGGTTGCAAATGACAGAGCCCTCTCCTAAAGATGGTCAGAAACCACGAGATGATTGGCGAAGGAGCGTTCCTTTACAAAGCTGCGGAGCAAGCTGCCGAGACCCTTGGCCTGAATTTTAACATCAGAAGTGAGGAAAGTGCATTACTCCATCTAGATGCTTCACATCTAAAAGCCGAAGTAAAGAAAGCAAAGGTTGGAAAACTTCAACAAGAGCTACTTGACAAGCATATGCACGGAAACATTCACAGAAATGTAGAAAAACAGTCTTCGTAGAAGGAGAAAACTTTAGCTTTCCTCAAATCATCAGGGCTCAATTCAGGTACAGAGGGCTTTATTTTCGCATGCCAGGAAGGTGTCATCTCCACCTTAGCATACCGTCACCGCATTGTATGTCGAGAAGTTCCCAGAGATAGGTGCAGAGCGTGTCATGCACACGCTGAGTGCCTAGAAGGACTTCCGTTTCCCGCGTGAAAGTGTGTGGCAGCGGTGAAATTTGGTGCTGAGTTTTTCTGATAATTGTGGTGAAATTTGAGGTGAGTGGATTGTGGATGTTTGTAGAGGGGTTCGTTTGTGAGGGTTTGATTGAGAGATTGAAAGATTAGCAAGGGGGTGATCATATTTTTGGGGATCAGGACAGATTTGTGTGGAAGTTGAGGTTAGGTGGGTTTGAGGTTTGTGACAGGGTGGGAGGACCAGGTTGGTCGTAGCAGGGAAGGGTAGAGAAGGAGAAAGGAAAGGCAGGTAGGTAAACGCGACGATAGATGGAGACAGAGAACGATAGAAGGCGAGATCGTTTGAATTGGATTCATGGCTAGCGGAGCGAATACTATCAAGGAAAGCAGGGATTCAGATCAGGAAGTTTTCAGTGCACCGAAAGGGGAGAACAAAGAAAGGAGGGCAAAGGGAAAGTATAGGAAAACGGTAGAAAAGGATAGATTGAGGGCGAAGAGCGTGGGGTCGATTGAGGCATTTATCAAAAGGAAGAGAGGGGACAGGGGAAGCAGTGAAGACAAGGAAGATATAGGGTCAAGCTTGAAAAATCCAAACATAGTTTTGTAGAGAAGGATGAGAGAAATAAGGGGAAAGAAAGAGATAGAGCTGAGGCTAAAGATCCGATGGAAATGGAAAGATTAAAAGAAACGCGCGAAATGATGATAGAAGTAATGGGTATGTATGAGGAAAGGCAGGAGAAAAGGGTGGAGGAAATAAGGAAAGAAATTAGACAGGAAATGGCCGAACTTAGGAAAGAAATGAGGAAATGGGAAGAAGTCAGGGAGAAACTAGAGAAAAGGATGCAGATGTTGGAGCAAAGGCTAGAAAAGAAGGCAGAGCCTAATAAAAAGGTACATGAGTTGGAAGGTGGAATAAAAAAAATTGAAAGCTCAAACCGTGAGTTTGGAGGTGGAGAGAGTGGGGATAAGGAGAAGGAAGGGCTGACAAAAATAGAAAGAAGAATAGAAAAGAAAGAGAGAGAAGAAAGAAAAAGAAACATAGTGATGAAGGGTCTAAGATTAGAGGGGAAGGAGCTGATGGAAGGAGTGGAAGAAGTACTAAAAAGGATTGATGCTAAGGTAGAGATAGAGGAAGTGCGGAGTGTAGTAAGGGAAGAGCGAAGAGGGGAGAGAATGGTACTAGTGAAACTAAAGAAATGGGAACATAAGAGGGAGGTGATGACAAAGAAGAGGGTTTTATATGGAAGCTCGGAGAGAATAGAGGATGATTTGACATGGGTAGAAAGGAACATGCAGTACAAGTTAAGGAAAATAGTGGAAGAGGAAAGAAAAAAGGGAAGAAGAACATGGGTTAAGTATGGGAGAATACAGATAGAAGGTGTATGGTGGAATTGGAACGAGGACAGGGAAGAGATAGTAAACAATGAGGTGACGGTAAGCTAGGAGAGAAAGGAACAGGAGGTAAAGAAATAAGAATTAGTGAGAAAGAAAAAGAAACGAGAAACGAAAGTAGGGAAGATTGGAGGATATGCTACTGGAATATAGCAGGCTTAGAAGAAAAGGATAGGGAGTTTATGAGAAACCTGACACAATGGGATGTAGTAGTAATGATGGAGACGCGGCTAGATGAAGAGGGATGGGAAAGAGTAATGGGAAGATTACCAAGAGGTTACAAATGGCAGGTTCAAAATGCAAAGAGGAAGAATAAAAAGGGCAGAGCAATGGGAGGAATGGTGATGGGAGTAAGGAACGAATGTATAACAGAGAATTATAAAAAAGAGTTGAAAGAACATAAAGAAGGATTAATAGTAGAAGTGATAAATATGGGAGAAGAGAGGTGGAAGATAGTGGGGGTTTATGTGAACGGTGATATGTAGGAAAAATCAGAGGAGATGAGAGAACTGATGGAAGAAAATAAGCATGAGAGTAGGCTAATAATAGGAGGTGACATTAATGCGAGAACAGGAGATAGAGGAGGAAGGGAATGGGATGGAGAGCGAGGAAGAAAATCCAAAGACAAGATACTGAATGGAGAGGGAAAGAAGTTGAAGAGCCTAGGGGAGATGGGATGGTTTATCCTAAACGGAAGTATAGAGGGGGATGAGGAAGGGGAATATGCACGTTCAGGAGGAAAGAGGGGAACGGTAATTGATTATGTGGTAGTGGACGACGAAGTAAGAGAGAAGGTTAAGAGACTAGAGGTGCGCAACTACATAGATTCGGATCACTTTCCCATAATAGTGACAGTAGAGGGAGAAATGAGAAATAACAAAAAGGCTAAAAAGGAAGCAAAAGTGAAAGAGCAGGAAGAGGGGATTGGTCAATGGAAGGTAAAGAACAGTTCAAAGAAAAAGTCCGGAATATCAAAATGGGGTAAGGAAATTTAAACGAGGAAATGGAAATAATGGTAGGAGAATTAGAGTGCACAAGCGAAAAAGAAGTTAGTGAAGGAGGGGATAGAAGTGGATGGGATGAGGATGGTAAACTGAAGAAGAAGGAAGTGAGAAGGGTATTCAGAAATTGGAGAAAAGGGACAAGTAGTGGTGAAGAATATAGGAGAAAAAAGAAGGAGTATACTGAGTTGTGTGATGAAAAAAAGAGGAGGAAAATAAAAGGTTTGAAGAAGAAGCGGAGAAGGCTAGGACGGAAGAAGAGGTTTGGAAGGTGGTAAATAAAGAGAGAAGAAGAAGGAAAAGGGCAAACCAGGATATTGAGATGATAGAATGGAAAAAATATTTTATGGAATTACTAGGAGGGGTACAGAGGAAAGTTAGGAAAGGAGGAAGAGATGGTAGGGAAATAGATGAGGAGGAGGACATTACAAGAGAGGAAATAGTCAAGGTATTAGGGATGATGAAAGATGGAAAGGCACCGGGTATAGATGAGATTCCTAATGAAGTATGGAAATATGGGGGGACAGAATTAGAGGAATGGGCATGCATAATGTGCAATAGAGTATGGAGAGGAGAGGGGTGGCAAAAGTTTTGGAAAGAGGGAGTAGTGATAACAATAGTGATGAAAGGCACAGGAAAGGAGGTTAAAGATTATAGAGGAGTGACACTAATGCCAACACTGTATAAATTATATGTGACTGTTTTATCGAAGAGGTTAAAAAAAGAAGTTGTGGAGAAAAAGATAGAGCCACCGAATCAGACAGGGTTTAGAAAAGGGATGGGGGTAATGGACAATATATATGTTCTGAACTACTTAGTAAATAAGAGGATTAAAAGGGAGAAAGGGGTAATGATAGCAGTTTTCGTGGACTTGAAGGCGGCGTTTGACTCATTATACCAAGGCGAGATAGAAAAAGTTATGGTGAAAAGGGGGATAATAGAGGGATTAATAAAGAGAGTATCGGAAAGTTTTAGAGAGACAAAAAGCAAGGTAAAGGTAGGAGAGCAAGTGGGAGATAGTTTCTGGTAGGTGAGAGGGGTAAGGCAAGGATATCCTCTGAGTCCGCTTTTATTTAATATATTAATATCAGACTTGGAAGAAGAAATGAAGAGAAAAGGGTGGGGAGGAGTTAGGATAGGGAACGAAAAGATATATATACTGCCATACGCAGACGATATAGTGTTGATGGCAGAGGATGAAGAAGGGATGGCGGGCTTAATAACCAGATTAGAGAAATACTTAGATGGAAAAAAGTTGAATTTAAATGTAGAAAAGACAAAGATAATGAGGTTTAGAAAAGGAGGGGGAAGAAAAAAAGAATGGACGGGAAGATGAGAGGGAAAAAAATTAGAAGAAGTAAAAGAGTTTAAGTATTTGGGATATACCTTGCAAGCAAATTGAGATCATAGAGCTCATATAAGAGAAAGGATAGAAAAAGTAGCAGGGGTAATGAAACAGATATAAGGAATAGGAAAAAGAAGATTTAAAAAAAAATTGGAGAAGCAGAATGTGGTTATTTGATACGATGGCATGGCCGGTATTAGGTTATGGAGCAGAGATATGGGGATGGAAAGAAAGGAAAGAGATTGAAAGTTTACAAGAAAGGTATATAAGGTGGACGCTAGGGGTAAACTGGAGGACACCGGGATATATGGTGAGAGAAGAAGCGCAAAGGGATAAATTAAGTACTAGAGCAGGAAAGAGGGCATGAAATTTTGAGACGAAGCTGAGGGAGGGAAAGGGAGGGGAGTTGGCGAGAAGGTGTTTGATGGAGGTAGATGAAAGGAGAGGGAGGACGATTGAATTAACGAGATGGGAGGAAGAAGGGAGAGAGTTCTTCACGGCTAGAGATATAGAAGACGGGACTGGAGTCAACTATGAAGAAGTGGAAACAAGGGAGAGAGAAAGAAAATTAATAGAAAGATGGGGGATGATTGAGGAATCAAAATATAATGTATGGTATAAGATGATGAAAAAGGAAGGAGTACCAAAGTATTTAGAAAAGGGGGAAACGAGGTAAGGGCAAGTATGTATTGGGAAAAGAAAGATAACAGGAAGTGCAGAATACGTGCATGGGAAGAGAAAACATGGGAGCATGTATGAGAAGGATGTAGGAGAGAAATGGAAGAAAAAGGAACCTGGCAAGAGAATGTAGTAAAGATTCCAGGAGAGGATGGTTTGGGGGAAGAGTGGATGAAGGAGTTAGAGGGTGCTAGAGGAGCAATTGAAAAAGAATGAAAGAATGGATGCAAAAAATGGCGAAATGGAGGTAGAAGAGAAGTGAAAGAAAAAGGAAATGGAAGTCGCTTAAATCAGAAGCGTAAAGATTTGTAAGTAATGAGTATGTAATAGCATAAGTAAATTAAGATGCGTTTGCGTTACCGCTCTCTCTCTCTCGCTTGCACTCTCGCTTTCAATCACTCGCTCACTCGTTCGCTAACATGTCCCAAATTGCGCTAGCGTCAAAAATAGATATCAGGCGTTCGATATAAGATTTATGTAAATAGGTGTAAATAATTGTAAATAGTAAGGATAAGATTTTATAAAACATGTAGAAGGAAGTGTTGTAAGAAATGGAAGTCAGGTAAACCCTTAGGGGACACATTATGAATAAAGAAGAGTACCTAGAACACATAATATCGGGGTGTCCGACCCACGCAGGAACAACGTATATCTCTAGACATAATGCGGCCCTAAGAGTACTTTATTACCACCTTTGTCGCTCTTACGGTGTTGATCGCGACCCTGCCCTGCCGAACGCTCCAAGGGATATAGAGTCAATTGTCCGAAACGAGAAGTGCCAGATTTTCTGGAACTACGATTTTCGGGCAGCAGTCTCCGTTGCGCACTCGAGGCCTGACATTGTTCTCCAAGACTTCGAGAAACGAACTATATTCGTGATCAAATTCTCGGCTTCGTCCGAATACAACATCACTGCAAAGGAGAAAGAAAAAGAGGAGAGGTGTCAAGACCTTAAAAGAGAGCTGCAACGACTGTACCCAAAATATTCGGTACGAGTAATTGTCCTTGTGATAGGTGCTCTCGGACGTGCGAAATTATCACTGGTTCGTAACCTTAAAGCCATACCAGCGTGCCAAAAATATGCCAAGGCACTTGCGAGATGGATGCAGAAAGCTGTCATCCTTGGGTCGCTTCGTGTCCTCCAGACAAACGAGGGTTCCACCGGCCTGTCGCTGTGATTTTGTCGTGCCCTGTGACCACCCATCTCGCGGTTGTGAGACGTGGCCACAGGTGTGATTTACTGCGGTTCTACTGGGGGCTATTGACATTTTTTAGATGGCGGTTGCTCTTAGTGGGACCCTGCGGTGGTTGTTTGACTATTTTTTAAAATTATATATATGTATATATATGATATATATATATATATATATATATATATATATATATATATATACAGGGTGTTTTTTTTAACTTGAGACAACGAAATATCTCCAAAAATACGCATCCTACGGAAAAAAATGTCTGGAATAAAAACTTTTCATTTTGAAGGGGGAAAAAAGATTTTTTAAAATGTACCCCACCCCCACCCCCATGGGAGGCAGGGGTGGGGGTAACTTTGTAATTTCAAATGGCAACCCCAATTTTTTATCACAGATTCAGATTCTCCTTTACGAAATACGTAAGTTTTATTCGGAAAATTTTTTTCCATTCGCGATAGATGGCGCTGCAATTGCGAAAAATGAAATTGTTGACACTACTTTTAGCTCTACCCAGGAATAACGACGCGCACGTAGTAGTTGTCTATTCCCTTCGGGGTGCTCATTTTCGGTGAGTCCCCTTGCCTCTCACCATCCATCGGGGTGCTTGAACTTTTGGTAACGGGACAGTAAAAGTGATAAAACTGTCGAAAACCATTCCCGAATGCAGTTGGTTGACGACATTCGATTTTGGATGTAGACATTACATATCATCGAGTCTCCACTGTCTACAATCCTCGACGTCATTCCGGCCAAGCGATAACCGCGTCTGTCCGTGCTTAACGTTTATTCATTAGGAAGGTTGATTGTGTTAATTTGATTTGGGTGTGTTGGTTGCTTTCGTTTGGGTTATTGTTGTTGGTCACGTTCGTTTGAGTTGGTTTGGGTGTCGTTGTATTTCCTCATTACCTTACTTCATTACTTTTACAATGGAAATTCTATCTCAGCAACAGAAGATTGAAATGATTCTCATTTATGGAGAAAGTGGCAGGAATATCAATGATGCTCTCACGCTTTATGCTCAACGCTTTCCAGAAAGTGTTCCTTCACGCGCTTCTCTTTACCGGGTTGTCCGAAACTTCATCACTGACGGAAGTGTACATCCGAAAAAAAGGAAGCGTCAAGTAACAGTTACTGGAGTTGATAATGAAATTGCAATTTTAGCTACAGTCTCTCATGATCCTCATGTTACTACTCGACAACTAAGCCGCGATTCTGGAATGTCTCTATCCAGTGTTTGGAAGGTAATAAAACGTAATAATTATCATCCGTATCATATTTCACTGCATCAAGAACTTCATGGAAATGAAATGAATACAAGGAAACCCGAATTTCTTTTTTCTAGTACTCTTCACAGACGAGTCGTCTTTCACAAACCATGGTAACGTTAATCGGCACAACATGCATTATTGGAGTGTAGAAAATCCACATTGGTTGCGTCACATGTGGTTTCAACATGACGGTCGTCCAGCACATTATGCGGCAATCGCGAGGGAAGTACTCAATCGCGAATTCGATGGATCGGTAGAGGAGGTCCAGTAAATTGGCCTGCCAGATCGCCAGATCTTACAGCGCCGGATTTCTATTTGTGGGTTATCTAAAGAATCGCGTGTATCAAGAAGTGCCCACAACAACGTATATCAACGTATATCAACGTATATCTCTAGACATAATGCGGCCCTAAGAGTACTTTATTACCACCTTTGTCGCTCTTACGGTGTTGATCGCGACCCTGCCCTGCCGAACGCTCCAAGGATATAGAGTCAATTGTCTGAAACGAGAAGTGCCAGATTTTCTGGAACTACGATTTTCGGGCAGCAGTCTCCGTTGCGCACTCGAGGCCTGACATTGTTCTCCAAGACTTCGAGAAGCGAACTATATTCGTGATCAAATTCTCGGCTTCGTCCGAATACAACATCACTGCAAAGGAGAAAGAAAAAGAGGAGAGGTATCAAGACCTTAAAAGAGAGCTGCAACGACTGTAACCAAAATATTCGGTACGAGTAATTGTCCTTGTGATAGGTGCTCTCGGACGTGCGAAATTATCACTGGTTCGTAACCTTAAAGCCATACCAGCGTGCCAAAAATATGCCAAGGCACTTGCGAGATGGATGCAGAAAGCTGTCATCCTTGGGTCGCTTCGTGTCCTCAAGACACACGAGGGTTTCGCCGGCCTGTCGTTGTGATTTCGTCGTGCCCTGTGACCACCCATCTCACGGATGTGAGACGTGGCCATAGGTTCATTTTACCGCGGTTCTACTGGGGGCTATTGACATTTTTTTTTAGATGGCAGTAGCTCTTAGTGGTACCCTGCGGTGGTTGTTTAACTATATATATATATATATATATATATATATATATATACACACACTATTAATCTATAGTATATGTACAAGAAAATTGAGCCAATCGAGAAGAATGATACTAGATTGCCACTAGAAATGGGGGGGGTGACCGTCAGATGACCGATTTTCGGTAATCTGACTCTCACCTGACCGGACAAGTAGAAATCATTTTATTATGCAAAAAATTGCTGTCAACGGACATAACCTATTAAACATGAATAGTTTTCAAATCTTGAAAACTAAGAAGTACACTTTGAAAAAAAAGGCAGAAAGATGATTTTGTGTGAGTTTTATCATCCAATAAATGGTATAAAATTTAGTTTGTAGTACTTTCTTGTGGTAGGTGAATCTAACCTGTATGCATAAATCTTAAAATGGAATGTTAACAAACTATAAAAGTATTGAGTTTTCATTTAAATAATTCCGAATTGTATAAATTTGGTTGAAGAATTTACAAGCTTAACATCTTGCCGTTTCAAATCTAAGTTTTTCAAAATTATATGAAGCTAGAGTAGTATGCTAGAACAGAAAAGTGTGGCGACAAATAGTTTGTAAACAGAGTGACATTAGAGTGAATGATGCCTGAAACGAAGACCTAGGATACTACTGGGCCCAAGTGGGGAACCATGCATAACAACTTTGTGAGGCTCCTCACTTGGGGGTGATCGCTAGAGAGATTGATCAGCAACCTGGGTCGGAGCAGTGTTGTGGAATGAACATGTAATTTAAATAAATAACACGAGAATTCCAGATCCATCTAAAATATACTGACCTACTTTATACCTATATACCTATTCAGTATTTACCAACCGAGAAAGTCACGCCTGCCCCGAAAGGGAAATAGCCTAATGGTATAATAATATAATTTTAAATTTAAACCCATTATTTCTAAAAAATTGTATAATAGAGTGGTTTGGAATCGAAATAATTTGATCTTAACAAAATTCAAAACTATTTGGGGTTAATTTAAATCGTTCAAAATTATACAAATTATGCTTTAATATTTAAATGTTCAACCTTTTGTCATTTCAAATTCAAATTGATCATAATTGTTCAATTTTAAATTAAAATCCTGTATACTTAAATAATTGTAAAGAAGGAAAAGGTTAACATTAGAATAATTTTATGATAACAACATTCAAAATTATTTGTATTTCATTTAAGAAATTCAAAAATACTTGCTCGACTATAAATTCATAACACTTAAAATCGCAGTTTAGGATTCTCTCTTCTTTACAATTTGAATAAATTGTTCAAAATCAAACAACACCTAAATGAAAATCTTAAGAATCAAAGCAATGTTAAATTGAAGACGTGTAAAGAATAATTTCAGTGAAACTTCAGAAATGAGAGAATTTCAAATTAAAGCATCGTTTAAAATTCAGGAATTAATCATTAGTTCATATTTGAATAGCTCAAGCTTTTACATTTTTAGTTTGGAATTAGTAATAGTAAAAGTGTTTTTGGAGAGCTTTGAAATAACGTATTTATATTTTTTTGGAAAATCCAAATTAAAACGCTTTTAAATTCAAAATCATTAGACTGAACTGTTAACAATTTGAAGAAAACTTTAAAGTTCAGAAGTGCAAAAATTTCAAGCTATTTTAAACCTATAAGCTCAAAATTTTCGGGCCGATAAATTTTAAATCTTAAATGGAAAATAAGAACTGCACTTTTTAACTTTTCTTTCCTTCAAATTTCTAATCAAGTTAAATTCTTTTGACAAAACATCTAATAGTTGATATTTTACCCAAAAAAGACGAATATTCAACCAAAAAGGATGACTTTTTAATGAAACAATTAAATTTTCAACAAAATTATTATATTTTTAACCAAAATTATGTGATTTCAAGCAATAAGATTAATTTTATACTAAAAAGACAAAGTTTCATTTAGAAAATTAATTTTGAATCAAAGAGATGAATTTCCAACTAAAGTGATGAATCTTCAACGAAAAAAATTAATTTCTAACAAAGTAGTTGGAGTTGCAACCACGTATTTGAATTTTCGATAAAAGTGTTGAATTTTTAACCAGCAAAGATTTTTCGGGAAAGAAAGAAAAAAAATGGTTGAAGTTTCTACAAAACAGTTGATTTTTCAACAACAGAATTAAGTGTAATAGTAATAAATATTATTATACACTGGAAGCCTAGTTATCTCTATTCTGTTAAGAATAAGCTACACGAATTCATTTAGTTTCTTGAGAACTTTAAAACTAAAAAAAACTTGAAAAATAATAGCCTTATACTACAATCAAAACCAGAATATAGTTTTGACAGCACCAGCGAAAATTTTTCCATTTCGCGTAAGTTTAGTTTTACGTTTTCTTTCTTATCACTAAATTGATCCCTATAATAAATGGTATGTTTAATTAAAATCACGCAAATCGAAGAAATTGTCCGTCTGAAGAGATTAAGAGCCTCAATTACATCAAAAATTGTTCCGTTTTTGTTTTCATCTTACATTATTTAGTAAACAACATTCCAATAACCATTCATAAGATGATTTCCAGTTTTTCCAAAATGTCCGGTCAGACAGTCAGATCAGCCCTATGCATCACCCCCACTCTTTCTGTTCTCTTAGCGTCCAGAGGGGTATCGTAGTTCAAATAAATCCATTAGATGGCGTTCCGAACGCGTAGGCCCGTGTTTGCATTGTTATGTATAGCAAGAATACTAAAACTAATTTAAAACTTGATACTTTTTATAAAAATAAAAGAAGAACATAGTTTTCAGTAACAATGAGCGCAGCTGTAATGATTAATTATAAAAAATGCATAATTACATGTAATTTATTATTAGGAAAATTGAATATAAAGATGATCAGTATTTTGAAAACAGTTTAAATTGTATTCATATTATTTCTCTATTGTTCATTTTGCCAATTTAATTAATTAATTTTAAAAACAATTGGAATTGTTACAAAGTTTACACATTTATTGATATTATTCCATTAATAATAGTAAACATAATATTTAAACCTTAATAATTTGCCTTATAATATACTTTTTTATTAATTCCTCTAGAAATTTCCTCTCTCTCTGAAAAATATATATTTATATATAATTTATTTAAAATAAATTATATATAAATAAATTAATTAAAAAATTGCATCAAAATAATTTCGAGTTTAAGAAAAATTATTTATTGAATATATTATTTAAGACACTTATAATTAGTGGAAAGAATAATTTATTGTAAAGTGATTGACAAGATTAATGAGTGAACTAGTATATTACGACCCAAGGCCAGAAAGTTGGATTTCCAGGCCTGTGTGATATGAAGGCCGAGGCAAAGCCGAGGCCTCATATCACGCACGCCAGGGCATCCAATTTTTCTGGCCGTGTGTCGTATATGTACTATTTTTCTTCATCCACAGCCGAAAGTACGTTTAATAGTTAATGTTAATTAATGAAATGCGTTGTCGGCTTCTAGCTTGGATGTTTTGTCTTTTGTGGCCTACGTCAGCACACGCTCCCGGTCACCTTGCGTAGCGCCGCTGCAGCTCTAGGTCAGCTGAGCGGATGCATGGGATTCGGTCGCCCGCCCGATTTTTGCAAAGCCGAGGCATAGCCGAGGTTTTACTGGTCGGGGCGGGTATCAAAAACACATCTATTTTTGTAATACTTCTTCCTCGTTTTGAGGTTGAACATACCGACGTTCTGTTTTTTCCATTCACCTGTCAAAATAAATATTTTTTAGAGGCTAAGTACACAATAACACAATACTGAGCGTTGCTACGTCAGGTTGCTACGTTAGCGAGCCACAAAAATCTCTCAGCCAATAAGAGATCGCGTTAACTCTAGCAGGCCGCAAAAGCCACTGTTCCCGGACAGAAATGAGGCCGGGAAGACGTACTTTCAGCTAGGGGACGAAGAAAAAATATATTTACATTAATATATAAATGCATTTCAATTTGAAGGCATACCATTTTTTCAAGTAAACGAATACAAAATATTTCTTTTCATTTTCATTACAAATCGCCTAACAAATTAAACGAAAAAATATATATAATATACAGAGTGCACAATCTTCCCTTTTTTTTAGTTTCCCCTTTTTTCTTGAAATTCCCCTTTTTCCCTATACTCAAAAAGCTTCCCCTTTTTCCCCTTTTCTTTTGAAATACACTCTGTATATTATATATATTTTTACTTTTGATTTATTGAGCGATTTATAATGAAAATGAATTGAAATATTTTTAATTCGTTCACTTTAAAAAATGGTATGCCTTCAAATTCAAATGCCTTTATAAATTAATATGTAATATATTTTTTCACTCATGTGAGATTAATATTAATTTTGTCAATAACTTTTTAATAAATTATTCCTTCCAATAATTATAAGTGTCTTCAATAATATATTAAATAAATAATATTTCTTTAATTCTAAACTATTTTGGTGCAACTATTACATTAATTTATTTATATATAAATATATATTTTTTTTTTTTTAGAGAGAGAGGACATTTCTATAGAAATTAATGAAAAAGTATATTATAAGGTCAACAATTATTAAGGTTTAAATATTATTTTTACTATTATTAATTTAATAATATCAATAAATGTTTGAAATTTGTAACAATTGCAATTTTTATCAAATTAATTAATTACAATTCAAACTTTCAATTCAAACAATTCAAACTGTTAGTTATTTAATGACGGACTGGCGTGGAGTAGCGAAGGAATCATGTTTAGTCATGTCAAAGTCGACGAACAAGAAACCAGAATATGTATCACCATTATTAATCAGACCTTTTATAGTTATTTGTGATACAAGTGCGTAAAATAGGTGATTGTGTGCGAGTGTGAATATTGCAGTATAAGCCGGAGGATCGAAGCATGAGTCGATGGTTAGCGCACGAGCGAAGCGAGTGCGAAAACATCGACGAGTGCTTCGAACCGCAGGCGAATGATGCAATCACACGAGTTACTAATCACCTAGGCGCACGTGTATCACACGCTATTTTTTGCAACGCCCGTCCGAAAAAGTTGTTAGGAGGTGGTAACGAAAAATACTAATTTTATATTGCATAGGGTGGAGTAAAGGAATAAAAAAAAAATTTAATGCTTGAAAAAAAATTTGAAAAAAAAAATTTTCGAAAAAAATTTTGTGCAAAAAAAAATTTGGTGAAAAAAACGTTTAAAAAAAAATTTCGTGAAAAAAAAAATTTAGGAGAAAAAAAATTTTCGAAAAAAAAATTCTTGAAAAAAAAAATTTTCGAAAAAAAAATTTTGTGAAAAAAAATTTTGGAAAAAAAAAATTTGAAAAAAAAAATTGGTTGAAAAAATTTTTTTGGAAAAAAATTACTGAAAAAATATGTTGGTGTTTATGCTTTTTTGCTCCCGGGGGGGGGGGGGGGGGGG
>CAKNXH010061882.1:5878-47247 GCA_932178445.1 Andricus quercusramuli | reverse complement strand
GAGCCTGTCTCACGGTGCTTGCAATGTTGTAACAAATCCACAATCAACCCATCAAAAAAGAAAGAATTGATACCGATTGGGGCGAATTAACATTTTTGTAATGCGCGTTAATCCCGTTTTCTGATTCGTTCGAACGCATTGAGATGCATTTAGATGAATTGAGACAGCGCGAATTGAATGAGTGTGGATTCGTATGAATGCGTGGTCGAGGTCAATCAAAAAAAAAAAATTGATAAAAAGTGCATGCGTCGAGACTTGAAACAGGGATCCCTCGTGTATCAGTCCAGAGTACCCGCCACTGAGCTACGAGACAATTTACTAAACATTTACAATAAATCCTATGTGCCCTGCACGTTGGTTTTCCTGTTACGGATTGAATTGTATAAATCAACACTTGCTGATATTCGCCGTGACGGATTGGGGCGAATTCAAGTGTGTATTTTACTGTCACGAATTCAGACGCATTGACCAATGTTGAAGCATTCGTGTGCTGACGCATTGAAGTGTTTTCGCTGACTTTAGACTTTTGCACTGTATTCGTACGTATAGAAAGATTCAAAATTAAAACACCGTCTTCACGAATTTACATGCATTGACACATAGGTCCAATGCGTCATGGTCGCAAAGCGGGATTTGCAGGGTGCCTTAATCTTTTCAATGCAATTCGTATCAATACTTTCTTTTTTGCTGGGAATATATCTGTCATACCGGAGAGCCTGTCTCAAGGCGTTTGCAATGTTGCAAACTATCACACCGTCAGTAAGTAAGTTTGTCATGCCTGAGAGCCTGTCTCACGGTGCTTGCAATGTTGTAACAAATCCACAATCAATATATCTGTCATGTCAGAGAGCCTGTCTCGAGTCGTTTGCAATGTTGCAAACCATCACACCGTCAGTAAGGGCTCGTCCATAAACTACGTAGTCCGTTTTGAGTCATTTTTTGAGTCCCCCCTCCCCCCTCGTAGATTGCCGCATATTTTTTCCCGCCCCCCCCCCCTTCATTCTACGTAGGTTTTTCATTATATAATCCCCCTTCTGAATCGATATTTATCTGAAGAAGGTGTTATTTTATCGTATATATTTACTTTACGTTCAGCACAAATCCATATAATTTAATGATAAAAACCAAGTGCCAATCGTAAACACATTATATAATTGATTTTATCGTTTGAATAAATATTGTTATAAATTATTTTATAAAAACTGAATCTTTTTCTGAATTGAACATTTGATACTAGCTACACTAGCAACACCGCACAGTTGACCTTTTTTGAAATTCTGTCTCAAAATCGTAGAAGTTTGGATCGGAATGACCTAGAGGGATATTTTTTTTCAATTGAAGAAAAACCTTTCCGAATATAGAAACAATATGGAGAAAGTCAAAAAAAATTGTGACCTTGAAAATCTGTGTTGAAGATGGAATTTTTGGCAAATAAAATCGTTTATTGAATACCAAAAACGCTTAGATCTTACATTTTATGTGCTATACATGTTTTTGTACAGATTTTTGCATGCTCAATCCGCATCTGACATGTAAATCGTTGTAAGACAAAATCCAAATTGGCGGAGCCAATATGGCAGACTAAAATTGTAAAACAAAACCGATTTGATTAAAATTTGCTATAAGGTGGTTTTTCAGGTCGCTGATTACAAATCCAAGGTCAAAATTGAAAAATTAAAAATGGCGAATCCTATATGGCAGACCAAAATTGTAAAAGGAAACCGATTTGACTAAAATTTGCTACAAGGGGGTTTCTCGAGTCGCTGATTTCAAATACAGGGTCAAAATTGAAAAATTCGAAATGGGTGATTCAATATGGTGGACCAAAATTATAGAACAAAATTTATTTGTCTCAAAATAGCCTATCAGAGGGTTTTTAGGTGGCTGATTTGAAATCCAAAGTCAAAATTCCACAATTTAAAAAAGCGGTCAAATCTGTTTTTTTGCACACTTTTGGTCCACCATTTTTAATTTTACAATTTGGACCCCAGATTTGAAATCAGCGACCAGAATAATTCCCTTGTAGCAAATTTTAGTAAAATCGGTTTCTTTTTACAATTTTAGTCTGCCATATTGGCTCCGCCGTTTTGGATTTTGTCTTACAACGATTTACATGTCAGATTTGAATTGGGCATGCAAAAATCTATATAAAAACATGTAAAGCACATAAAATGAAAGTCCCCATTTTTTTCTGACTTTCTATATAATTTTTCTATATTCGGAAAAGGTTTTTTCTTTAATTAAAAAAAGTATATCCCTCTAGGTCATTCCGATCCAAAGTTCTTCGATTTTGAGACAGAATTGCAAAAAAGGTCCACTGTGCGCCGTAGTGACATCTGTACCTTAAGCTACGTAGCTAGGGCTAGAAGCCTCCCCCCCCTCGTAGATTAGCGTAGTATTTTCCGCTACTCCCCCCACCCTTCTAGTGGCTAAGTAGTTTATGGACGAGCCCTAAGTGCGTTTGTCCTGCCTGAGATCCTGTCTGCAAGCGTTCGCAATGTTGCAAACAATCCATTAGCATTGTGATTGACATGCCTGATAGCCTGTCTCGAGACGTTTGCAATGTTGAGAACAATCACATAGTCAGTAAGTACGTTTGTCCTGCCTGAGAGCCCGTCCGCAGGCGTTCGCAATGTTGCAAACAATCACATAGTCAGTAAGTACGTTTGTCATGCTTTATGTTCATGCTCCCCTCGTCAACCCACTATCCGGCTCGAAGGACCAAAATGTTAGTTATTTAATGACGGACTGGCATGGGGTAGCGAAGAAATCATGTTTAGTCATGTCAAAGTCGACGAACAAGAAACCAGAATATGTATCACCATTATTAATCAGACCTTTAAATACCTTTTTGTCGAATTTAATACAAACCAAGAGTCCCTGAGCCTATCCAACAAGGCACTTCTTCTCACCCAAAAAATGTTTTTGGTTTTTGTAGAAAATTGGCACACATGTAGCCTCCGGAAGCTACGACCACGATCGCTCACCGAATGATCGATCCCGACGCAACCGGAGGTGATACGTCGTGCGACTCGTCACTTCCCACAACACTAGAAGTTGTTTGAGTCGGGAATCATTGAACAAGCACTCAAAACACTGAAGATAACGTTAACTTTAAGTGAAAGACTTGACGGCCCGAACCGTCCACAAGACCCAGCAAAAAAGAATGAATTGATACGGATTGGGGTGAATTAACATTTTTGTACAACGCGTGAATCCCGTTTTCTGATTCGCTCGAACGCATTGAGACGCATTTAGATGAATTGAGACAGCGCGAATTGAATGCGTGTGAATTCGTATGAATGTGCGGTCGAGGTAAATCAGAAAAAAAAATTGATAAAAAGTACATGCGTCGAGACTTGAAACAGCGATCCCTCGTGTATCAGTCCAGAGTACCCGCCACTGAGCTACGAGACAATTTACTAAATATTTCCCTCGTGAAAGGAAAGACCAACTTTAGATCACATTTAGACCAGTTTCAAACCACGTTTGGTCTTTTCTGGTCTTTTACCTTTCAGCCTATACCTGCATCAATTTTAGGGCATTGAAATAAACACCACTCTCTCTCTCTCTGTTAAATAAGGATAGCTGTCTGAATCAACAGACTAGCTATACCTAAAAGTCCCAAAGAACCTGGGATGATTTATTATTATTTACGAGAACTAGAAGGCTTCAACCAGTTGCCGTTATATTTATGGAACTCTGTCCCTCCCTCCATCTCGTCATCTCTTTATGTTGAAACTTACAAGAAAGAGCGCCTCCTTTACAATCTATGACTCGTGATGAGCCTCATAATGATGGGATATTGGGGGTTCAAACTGCCGGGACAAGAATATATCTGCCTATACTGTGATCTAAAGTTGGTCTTTCTTTTCACGAGGGTTACAATCAATTCTATATGCCCTGCACGTTGGTTTTCCTGTTACGGATTGCATTGTATAAATCAAAACTTGCTGAAATTCGCCGTGACGCATTGGGGCGAATTCAAGTGTGTATTTCATTCTCACGAATTTAGACGCATTGACCAATGTTGAAGCGTTTGCGTGCTGACGCATTGAAGTTTAGTCGCTGACTTTAGACTTTTGCACTGTATTTGTACGTATAGAACGATTCATAATTGAAATACCGTCTTCACGAATGTACATGCATTGACACATTAGTCCAATGCGTCATTGTCGCAAAGCGGGATTTGCAGGCTGTCTTAGTCTTTTCAATTCAATTCGTTTCAATACTTTCTTTTTTGCTGGGGACACACTGGACTTTAAACCGTTGCAACATCCGATAAACTGGCCACACTCGCCGACACCTAGATGAATACTGAAAAACCAGAAAGAAGGAACAAAAGCTCAGCAAAGGAGCTTCACGCCACCACCCGACTCCCCACTTCTACGAAAAGGAAAGCGCCTTAAACTCAAAGAACAGAGAGACCTTCAAGGAGAAAGAGCATTGGGCGAAAACCATTTAATTACCAATAAAACCTTGAAGGTCACTCAAACAAGAATAACAACATCAAATAAATTATTAACACAAACTGTTTCCAAAATACTCATGTTTATATTCAACTTTCCTAACAATAAATTACATGTTTTCATGAATTTTTTATTTTTTCAATAATTACAGCTGCGCTTATTATTACTGAAAACTATGTTCTTCTTTTATTCTCATAAAAAGTATCAAGTTTTAAATGAATTTTAATATTTTTGCTATACATAACAAAGCAAACACGGGCCTATGCGTTCGGAACGCCATCTATTGGATTTATTTGAACTACGATACCCCTCCGGATGCTAGGAGAACAAATACCGCATATACATACACGGGTGATGCATAGGACTGAGTCAGATGACGGGAAATTGGTCAGATGGCCGAAGCGGTCGGCGTCATTTGACGTCACTCCCCGTCAGGGATGTGCAGTTACGCGTAACTGGAGGATTTTGAAGTAAAATACCTAAGTGAAGTATTTTACGTAGAAAACAGGTAAAATACCTAGTAAATTACGTGCCAAGATGGCGGACCTCTAGAACTGAACATAACCTCACTTTTTTGAATTTCTGGTATCGGCATTCCTAAAAGGGTGTAAGAGTTTGTTTTCAATGCCTATATTGTTGATTGAAAAATAATAATGTCAAACAGGAATGTGCAGTTACGCGTAACTGGAAGTTTTTTACGTATAATACCTAAAGGAGGTATTTTGCGTAAAATACCTGGAATATGTAAAATACATGTAGAAAACCTCTGATTGGCTGTCTGATTCGAGGTTTCAATTTCCCGCCTCAGAGGTGGCACCCTCATATATAGAACAAGACGTAATTTACATCATGTAGAAAACTGATGGCGTAAAATACCAGGTAAATTACCGTAGAAAACCAAGTAAATTACCACGAGTATTTTACTTACACATCACTGCTCCCCATCTCTGGTTGCCACATTGTCTCTGGGCCCTCTGGTAGTCGCGCCATACCCCTGGTGCCACCACACGAGAAAGTTGGAAACACATTTAAAGTACAATCCGCGAATATAAAACAAGGGAATATCAGTTTCAGCCTCGCGTTGAGAAGGAACACGTGGGAAAACGTGTGCGAATTTACGTTTTTTCACAATCAATTTTTGCTCCCATGGAAATCTCGGAGGATCTCGTGTTTATGCACACTGTATTATGCTGCGCCTGACAGAAATTATCTTGTTAAATTAACAGCCGAAAACGTTAATCGAGCGCAAAATGGTAAGTTAGGGTTGCCAAACGTCCTTCCTTGGAAGGATTTGTCCTTTTTAGTCGTGTCCTTCCAAGTCCTTCGCACAACCCAAATGTCCTTCCGTTTAGGGATAATAAAATCAACAAGAGTGAAAGAGATAGAAATCAGAATAGTCTGTCTCTTTTCCCCTTAAGAAGGTGAATTCACTTGCGCTGTGTTTGATACGAATTTATTATAAATGTCAACTGTATTAGTTGAATTACAGTTTTCCAAATACTGTGTTCCTACCTGACTTGGAATTATAAGAAATTTTATAAGAAACTGCGACGAACGATCTGATTTAGATTTAGTTTGTAAACTATAAGATGAGTGCTTTTGAAGTACTCAACTGCTGTGTTTGATACATATTTATTATAAATGTTAATTCATATTAACAATAAATTGTTTTAAACAAAATAAAATTACGTTAATTAATTATATATATATATTTTGTCCTTCCAACCTGCCCTAGGCAGATGGCAACCCTAGGTAAGTGCTAATTTCTACAATTTCTTAATACTTATTGTTACTATTCCCCTTTTTTCCATTTGAACTTGTCCTAGAAGATTTTCTAGCAATGCTAGTGAAAGTCAGTATTCGAATTAATGATTGACTTCTAGTTTGTCCGTCCACTAATGTGCGTACGAATATATTCAAATGTTAAACAGGAAAGAACGTAATACACTATCCGTTTTGATCAAAATTCGGGCTAATTTGGCTGAAAATTCATTTTTTTTGTTTGTATATAATTAGTCTTTTTAGCTTTAAAATTAAATAATAGGGTCATCCACTAATTCTTTTTTATTTTTGCACATTAAAGTATATGCCCTAAAATCACTAATAATGCCAGCACAGTGTAAATAAAACTTTGGTTCGAATTTATATTTCAAAAACAAAACTGTGTACACATTTAAAATTCCTATTTCTGTCGCGCCCATTCCGCCATCTTGATGTGACGTAGCTAGCCGCTAAACGTTTGTACATAAGTCAGGCGATTCACGTTTTTTTTCATAAAAATGCAAAAAAATCAGCGCTACCATTGGTATTTTATGCCTCAATGCAACAACACCTCTGTCCAAAATCCAGGAAAATTATTCATATCTATACCCAAAGGTGAGGAACGAAAAAAATCATACCAAATTGTTCGGCGTGACACACAGTGGGAAATACGGCAAAATTTTGTGTCAAAATCGTAGATCTCGAGATCGAAGCAAGTTAGAGCGATGCAATTTTTACGGCAAGTAGGTGATTGGATGAGGATTAGAGGAAAAATAGTCCGGATACGTAACAAATTTTTTTTGACTTTGATAGAAGGTCGCAAATTTGCGATTTTAAAGAAATTTTCAGTTTTTCATTTTTTTGAAGGTTATAACATTTTTTTTTCAATCACATGATATACATTTTCGGTGTATTTTTTTTACGCAGAATACGATGACGCTATTGATTTTTTTATAGAACCCACCGGAAAAATTCTGGGAGTGGATCAACATGGCAAAAACTGGTTTTTCGTTTATAGTGCTTCCCATGCAGGTTCTACGACAAAACCAAGACCACCATCGTGTTCTACGTAAAAAAATACATGGAAAACATATGTTACATGTTTTTAAATTACGTTATATTCGAGAGAATCGAGGAGATTCTAGAGAAAATCACCTACCCCCGGCTTAGTTAGGTATAGCAAATCATCTGGTCTGATTTATCGTAGATAGGTATATTTTACAAATTATTCCTAATAGATTAATGGCGAATCTATTTGTGCATCAAGTAGATACTGGAATGTAATTCATTGAAATATGTACAGTGATTTTATTTTTCAGTGATGTTTCTGAGGACGAAGATTGACACGGATACTGTTGAGTTATACAAATTTACGGGTGTAACATTCCAGATTTTTATAGATTTCGATAATAATATTCTCAAAAAATGGACATATCAGATCAATTCTATAATAATACCCATAATACGATCGTACTCTTCGTGAAAAAATACACCGGAGACGTGTATCGCATTTCAAAAATAAAATTATAAGTTTGGTTATCAGACTGGATGATTTTCTACACCTAACTAAGCCGGGGGTAGGTGATTTTCTCTAGAATCTTCTAGATTCTCTCGAATATAACGTCATTTTAAAACATGTAACACATGTTTTCTATGTATTTTTTCACGTATAACACGATGGTGGTCTTGGTTTTGTCGTAGCACCTGAATGAAAAGCACTATAAACGAAAAAACCGTTTTTGCTCCTAGAATTTTTCCGGTGGGCTATATAGAAAAAGCAATAACGTCACCGTATCCTGCGTAAAAAAACACACCGAAAACGTATATCACGTGATTGAAAAAAAATTTGTATAACCTTAAAAAAAATGAAAAACTGAAAATTTGTTTAAAAATCGTAAATTTGCGACCTTCTATCAAAGTCAAAAAATTGTTTAACGTGTCCGGACTATTTTTCCTCTAATCCTCATCCCCTCACCTACTTGCCGTAGAAAATTCATCGCTATAACTTGCTCCGATCTGGAGATCTACGATTTTGACACAAAATTTTGCCGAATTTCCCACTGTGACATGTGCCCTACCGCTAATCTTTAACGCCAACAGTATATTGTTGCGAAGATCATTCCAACGCTATAAGTAAATATTTTTATTTTTAATAGAAAAATATGCTTTTTTGATAACATAAAGTTCGTAATTGACTGATGTTCAACGGTGTTATATATATGGGGTGCCGGGATGTATGTGAGCTATAACCTCGCGAAATGAAATCGTTTATTCACGCAACAAGTATTATAAAATAAAATATTAATGAAAGTAATTATAAACTTTATAACAATTTTATACAAGTATTTGTAAAAGTATTTATAAAAGCATCTACCCAGCAAAAAAGAAAGAATTGATACGGATTGGGGCGAATTAACATTTTTGTACAGCGCGTGAATCCAGTTTTCTGATTCGTTCGAACGCATTGAGACGCATTTAGATGAATGGAGACAGCGCGAATTGAATGCGTGTGAATTCGTATGAATGCGTGGTCGAGGTCAATCAGAAAAAAAAATTAATAAAAAGTGCATGCGTCGAGACTTGAAACACCGATCCCTCATGTATCAGTCCAGAGTACTCGCCACTGAGCCACGAGACAATTTACTAAACATTTACAATAAATTCTATATGCCCTGCACGTTGGTTTTCCTGTTACGGATTAAATTGTATAAATCAACACTTGCTGAAATTCGCCGTGACGCATTGGGGCGAATTCAAGTGTGTGTTTTACTCTCACGAATTCAGACGCATTGACCAATGCTGAAGCGTTTGCGTGCTGACGCATTGAAGTGTATTCGCTGACTTTAGGCTTTTGCACTGTATTTGTACGTATAGAAAGATTTGAAATTAAAATACCGCATTCACGAATTTACATGCATTGACACATAGGTCCAATGCGTCATTGTCGCAAAACGGGATTTGCAGGGTGTCTTAGTCTTTTCAATTCAATTCGCATCAATACTTTCTTTTTTGCTGGGTATAAAAAAAGTGAGTTTAGGTTTTCTGAATTCAATATTGCATATATGTTACGATTCGCCTGAGAGCAATTATTATTCTAAACTAATAAATTGAACGAATAAAAATAAATGTTTCAAAATGTCATCATCATTTATGCCATTTACTTATTTTTTCGCTTTCACTCCTCGAGTCTCACTAACATCGAAACTGGAGCACTTTCGCGAAGAAATTGCTAATCATGAGTGTACTCACTTTTGGAAAATTATCCGAACTGGATTTAACGTATCCATCAAACTGACCATGTATTTTCTTCGGGTTTGACGGCGCGTGACGTCACGCCACGTGTTCCGAGCCGTAAGGGTTTTTTTGTTTATAATTTATCCTGTTCCTTTATTTATCTTATAAATTATATTTTTATTATTATTATATTATTATTATATTATATTAAATTATATTCTATAAACTTATCCTGTCCTGCAATTTATCCTATTTTGTTCAAAATTGATCTCTTTTGATGAAACATTAATCTTCTTGGTAGAAAATTCATCTTTTTGGTTGAAAATTCAACAATTTGATTGAAAATTTGTTTTTTGTTTGTTTAAAGTTATTTTTTGTATCAAAGTTTTTATCTGAAAATTTTACCTTTCTATTTTTGGTTGATAATTTATCCTGTGTATTCTATAAGTTAAAAATTCAACTGTTTGGTAGAAAATTCATGTATTTTATTGAAAAGTCGTCTTTTTGGGTAGAAAATTAATCTAGTTTGATGAAGATTCTACTTTTTGGTTGAAAATTCAACTATTTGGTAGAAAATTTATATATTTTGTTAAAAAGTCACTGCTCTGGAACAAAATAACTAAATCATTCACAGCACTGACAGCTCCAGCTTCCATTTCAGCCATTTTTAAACAATTTTGAATTTGAATGTGACTGGTGGCGCCTCTATAATCTTATTCACTTTCCCGCAAACTAGCTTTTCACCCTTTATAAGTTAGTCATTCTTTTATGATCATGTGGCAAATTCAAATCTAAATTAAAATCGAACTTTAATAAACTAGATTGATATGGCAGAATTGTAGATCCAATAAGGAGACTTTACAATAAAATTAATAACAAGAAATTCTATTTTATGAGACAGCGAGCCTAGGTCTGGGTTATTTTATCATCTTGAAACGTGCTTAAAATGCACTTGAACTCAAGAACTAGGCTCGCCTCTTAAATAATTAGCTTTAAGATTTCTTTTACAGCTCTACAAGTCGTCAAGAAACTTAAAGGAAATGTCTCACGTTTTGTGTCATTATTTTAGTTATAAATATCACTTTTATTACAAGGGGTAAAAATTATACAGAATTCGAAAGATAGCTAGAGAGTAAAAGTAAATAATAGTGATTTATATTTTAGATAACTATGTTCGAGAGAAACATCACTTTATTAATAAGTACCAATTTCTGTTCTAAGTCTGAGAACCATTTTTACGATTAGATATTTTAGAGGCAAACACTTCTCCATTCTTTAAAATATCACATAAATATTCGAAAGCACTCATTATTTAATTCCCAGAGTAAATTGAAAAAGAACTTTTGACATTTTAATAGCCGAACTAAAGAAAACCATATTCAAGAATATCTCGTCTTAATTTGAAATTGGAGATGCTAATAATAATAAAAGATCCCATCGCCTGCGAGCTCCGGCTCTTGTAGTCAGCCGCGTTGCTTTGGGCTAACTCCCCATGCAACGAATTATGCGATTGCGACACCAGTATCGCGCAGTGCCACCCAAAATAGGCCTCTCTCGGATGGAGGCCATGGATCTCCCATGGTCTCCCTGCTTAGCGACAATAGAAGTAACGATAATTCAGTACGTCTGAGTAAGACTCGCGAGCGTATTGCACAGCTTCAGTTCAAAATTGAAACGACGAGACGGCATGCATCAAATGTTCAGTGCGTGATTAGCTACATAACATAAAATAACAAGTTCACTCCAAAAGTTAGGGCACTTGCTCGCAACTTGAGGCAAGCAAATCACACGCTGAACAAGTGTAAACTGTTGACCATCAAGCAGCAATGGATGCAAAAAAAAGATCTCTTTCAACAGCGAAACAGCGCCTTGAACGGCGAGTTGAGTGGATTCAGGAAAATTCCACCTTTTCTACTCATCCTTCCCGTCTGTTCAATAAAGTGTCACGTGCCGTCAAAAATCCGCCAAGCCGAGAAGAGATTCAAGATTTCTGGGAGCAAGTATATGGAGATACTTACCAGGAAAATGAAGACGCTTCTGATATATCACTCTTTCGTAACATTTGCCAAAGGCAAAGGTTACAATGTCCAGAGAGAGAGTGTCCACTAATTACTGCTGAAGAAGTGAAGAAAGTTATGGCTAGAACTAAGAACTTTTCAGCACCGGGGCCAGGTAAAATCAACAACTTTTGGTGGAAGAAGTTTACTTCTACGCACCAACATCTAGCTCGTATATTTACTACTTTCCTAAACGGAGAACAACCCGTCCCGCAGTGGATAGTGGAAGGACGCACGGTGTTGATCCCTAAGACCGGAGATTTGTCAAGTCCCAAGAACTACAGGCCCCTAGCTTGTTTAAATACCAGCTACAAGCTATTCACTAACATCCTCAAAGAAAGGATATTAACATCTATCGAGCCGGTATGGAGGGTAATAGTTGAACAACGTGGATGCAAGAGAGGGCTGGCAGTTTGTAGGGAGAACCTGTTAATAGACAGGTGTATTACCCTGGACTCGATCAGGTATCGACGCAATCAGTCCATGGCTTGGATTGACTACCGTAAGTCATTCGATAACACGAACCATGAGCTACTTATTAAGCTCCTTGAGTGCATGGAGATGCATCCAAAAATAATGAGATGCATAAAAGAGCTTGCGCTCCTGTGGCGGACAAGTTTTGTCATAAATCTGACAAAAGAAAAGTGACTACAAGCTAAGTCACATATAAGAGGGGGGTCTTTCAAGGAGACTCTCTAAGTCCGATACTTTTCTGCATTTCCCTCTTACCTCTATCTATTGTGCTCCGAGGCAAAAGCTCTGGATACCTTTGTGGCACGCTGAACAAAAGAGAATATAAGGTCAACCACCTTTTATACATGAACGACCTTAAAATTTTTGCTTCCTCAAAAGAGGACCTTAACATCCTTTTCGAGGCGGTAAATAGGTATTCTACAGCGATTAGGATGAGCTTCGGACTGGACAAGTGTGCCTGCGTCCACCTACACCAAGGAAGACTAGAAACTACATCATCGCTTAACGATCAGGATGTTCAACTCATAGGCAGAAATACCATTCAACATCTGGGTGTTGGAGGAACATATACATATCTTGGAATACCGTAAGCGGAAACCCAAAATGTGCGTAAGTTGAAAACGGCCCTTGGAAAAAGGTATCGCCTAATTCTCAGGAAAATATGGGCTTCCGAATTATCTGGAAAGAATAAGATCCAGGCGACCAATATGCTGGCCGTTCCTATACTGCTCTACACGTTTGGTGCAGTGAAATGGAACGTCGATGAGTTGAAGCAACTTGAACGAAGCACACGCAAGATGATGACAATACATCGAAGTCTTCATCCTTGATCTTCCGTATCTCGAACATATCTCCCTCGAGATAAAGGGGGTAGAGGCTTGCTAAGCTTAGAGTGTCTTCATCGAAGAATGGTTCTGGCTACAGCCTCCTCAGTTCTAAAAAGCACAGATTCCCTTATGCGACTCGTACATCAACATGAAGTCGCCAATGCTGCGGCGTTTCTATACCGTTACGCAGACAGGGCCGCAGAGGAGCTTGACCTCCCATTTCATTCCAGAGACACTACACATGGCCTAGCATCACTAACACCTCTGGTGCTCAAAAGTCGTATACAGGAAGCAGAACATACGTTTATATTAAGGGAACATGCTGACAAGCCCCTTCATGGTGAATTCTACGGCATCATACGTAGAGAAGAGCTCTCGATGGGTTTGTCCAACACGTACTGAATGTACCTGTAAGCGATACCAAGTGCCGAGCGTGCAAGCAAGAGCCAGAAACACTTGGACATGTTCTCAGTGGATGTTGTAAATATGCACGCTACGGGTACATAGAGAGACACAATGCGGCTCTAAAAGTGTTATATTACCATCTTAGGCAATTGTATGGTGTTGATCTGTTGCCCGTCTTGCCATACGCCCAGGGGCGACTCGAGCCCGTTGTGGAGAATGATCAGTGTAAGATCTATTGGAATTTCTCATTCTCCACCACTCAACGTATCAGTGCTAGGAAGCCTGATATTGACCTCCAAGATCTGAAGAACAAGATCATTTACGTGATTGAATTCTCGGCACCAGGCGATGGTAATATCACGGCAAAGGAAGGAGAAAAACGGGCGAAATATCAAGCACTTCTTTGCGAGCTGAGTAGGCTGTACCAAGGCTACAAAGTCCATCTTATAATTCTCATACTCGGCTGTTTTGGAGGTATGAAAGCTTCATTTATCAGCCAACACAACAAGATTCTGGCTTGCCAGCGTCAGGTTCATTCCATCGTGAACCGGATGCAAAAGGCTGTTCTTCTGGGATCACTCAATCTGGTCCGTCAACACTGTTCCTCTTAAATTCTACAAAGATTGGTAGCTCTACAAAAAGTATCCAGAAGCGAAACCTTCATCTCCAACTGACCCGTCGGCCGCGTAAGGACATCCGCGGCTAGAGACCTGACTCCAAGGAACAGTGTTGCCCGATGTTATCACGCGTAAATTTCCCGGTCTTGATTACCTTCTAGGACAAAAGGAGCAGAAGCGGATGACGTACACGTTCCAGTTGCTTCGGCATTGGTTGCTTTAAGGAACCATGATCGTAGCTTCCGGAGCCTACAACTTCTCAGAGAACCAAAACTCTCGGCGACGGGGCATGTGTGAAAAGGCTAAATGGACCTCAAGTCCAAGTACGGTATAATTTACATGACAGGGTGATAGGACTGCACTCTCCTTGTTGGGGTGCGTTGGCTTGAGAAAAGCGCCAAGAAGGGGCCGTAAGTGGATGCGCCTACGCAACCCAAATTGGGAAAACCACGAACCAATTAAACAGTCAAAACTAATTTTGGGACATTATTCCCACCAATGAATTCATAAGTAAACGCCCAAGAGTCCCGGGTTCTAGAGTGGGAAAATCTTCAGAGAGGTCCAGAGAACAGCTTTTTCACACAGGATCGTTAGATTGATTTGTATCCTTCTTTTGAGAACTTCGTCTCCCTAATGCAAAACTTACATTCGGTCTTGGAGTTACTAAATTTTCAAGTTTTTCTTGTAATCCAACTTCAATGAATGTTACCTGGCTGAGTTAATTTTATTCTCATAAAATCACCCGATTTCTTATTTTCATAAGAAGGCGATTAGAAGATTTAATTAAAACCGCGCAAAATTTCAGATCAAGGAATTTAGTTTAAAATAAATTCCCAGAATGCGCTCAAATCAGGTCGTGCCAACACTGTCGGCGAATTTCCGAAGGCATAAAAAAACTACTGCCAGTATTATAAATACTAGTACTGCCAGTGAATTCTAGAACGCAGCCCGTGTCGATGATCCGCACATCCGCAGTAAACTTTCCGATAGGTAAAATGGTCTATCAATTATTTTCACAGATATTATCATTTCACCTAACCACCAGCTAACTTCACTTCATTGTGCGCTGAGAAGAAAACAATGCAAAGTGGTCCAGGGGACCCGGTTCAAGGGTATGGAGGAGACGGGATTAGGGAAGGGATGTGGAAGATCTGCAACAAGGTCTAGAAAGGAGAATGGTGGCTGGAGGAGTGGATGACAGGGCTGGTGGTACCGCTTGTTGAGAAAGGGGTGGAAGAGTACAGAGGGATCACTCTCATGCCAGTGGGTTATAAAATATACGCAGAAATTCTAAAAAAAAGGTTAGAGAATCAGATAGAAGAGAAGCAATGTATCCCACGCAATCAGACGGGATTTAGAAAAGGGATGGGGACAATAGAAAACATTTACGTACTCAACTACTTGTTTAACAGAAACTTAGGGAGAAAAGAAGGAAAATTAGTCGCTTTGTACGTAGATTTTTAAGCAGCTTTTGACTCAGTGAATAGAAAAATGCTATGGCAGGCAATGAAAGAGAGGGAAATAGAAGAAGGGCTGGTGGAGAGGATGAAGGAAATTTTTACTGAAACCAGGATTAGGGTGAAGATAGGGAGGAAAAAAGGGGAGGTTTTCTGGACAGAAAGAGGTCTAAGGCAAGGGTGCCGGTTGAGTCCGCTACTTTTCAATATGCTGCTGGCAGACCTAGAGGAGAAGCCAAAGGGGAAAGGGAAAGGGGGCACGATTTTGGGTAATAGCAAACTATACTCTCTAGCAGACGCGGATGACGTAGTTCTATTAGCAGACGATGAGAAGGGAATGAACCTAATGATAAGCATTTTCGAAGAATATGTGGTAACAAAAAAACTGACGGTGAACGTAGGGAAGACCAAGGTGATGTGCTTCAGAAATAGAAAGACCAAAATAGGTTACGTTTAGAAGATGAACGGACAAACAGTGGAAAATGTGGAGGAGTTCTGTTACTTAGGTTTTTGGTTTGAGGCAGGAGGGGGAAACGAGGTGCAGGTGAGGAAAAGAATCGAATGTGCGAGTAAAGTAATGGGCCAAGTATGGGGTATGGGAAAGAGAAGGTTCAATGAAGATTGGAGAATGAGGGTTTGGTTGTTTGATGCGTTGGTTTGGGCGTTGTTGTGTTATGGAGTGGAGGTCTGGGGATGAAAGGAACATAGGAGAGTGGAAAGCATGCATAACAGATTTCTGAGATGGGTAATGGGGGTAAGTTGGAGTTGCCCAGGATACATGATAAGGGAAGAACTGGGAAGGGAGAAAATAGTAACTAGACAAATTAAGAGAGCCTGGGGGTTTGAAGAGAAGCTGAGAAGGGGAGAGGATATCAGAATAGCACAAGTATGCTTAGACGAAGTTCAGAACAAGGAAACGAGAGGCAATTTGGGAAATTCGAAATGGGAGGAAGAAAGGAAAAAAATGAGGATGGTTTGTGATATACAGGAAGGTGTTCTGGATTGGCAGCACATAGAATTATAGCTATTATTAAGACAAGGAGAAGAGAGATGGAGAAAGATTACAAGCCCAACAAAAATAAATAAATTTCATATCCCTGAACCACACCCATGCATCCCCATGTATTTTTTATCGCTGAATCCGAATCCGAGGTCAAAAATATTCATATACCCCCAAAATTGTTATCTAGAGCCAAAAAACAGCTCTAGAATGGGGTGAAAATGAGATTAAGCAACGAGCACAGTTGTTGCCTCTTAATGGGCCTTATTGCATATTAATGGGCACATGTGTTAGAGAGGTGTACAAGGGAGGGAGATGGACAGTTAAGTGTGGATGAGTGTGAGATGGATTTTGGATGGTAATGGACAGGGAGTGAGGTGGATGAAGAACCTGGAAGAAGAAAGAGAAAGCGAGGGTACAGGGCAGAGCCAAACGGGCAATCTTGTTTAAAGGAAAGTAACTAGCAAACATTTTTAATTTTTAAATCGTTGAAAATGTATTTGATGGTAAGAGAAATAGGAAGCCCAGGAAGATCGCTCATTTTTAGAAGTTTAAGAATCAATAGGGTTAATATTATTGTTATTGTAAGTAACGCAAAACATTAGAATAGAAGCAGCGGTTAAGTTAGATTAAGGATGAAATGTAAATATATGTACAGGGAGCGGAGGCCCTTGAACCCGTAAAAGGAAGAGATTAAATATACATACATACATACATACAAAAAATTAAATCAGAACTATGTATTTTAATAAAAAATAACGAAAATTTTATTCTCAACTGGTACGATATCTTTGTTTTAAAAAATTAGTTCGTAGAAATATGAGAAATGGATTGAATATTGTATTTCAATAAAAAATATCGAACAATATCTTGAACTATGTAAAGCGACATCTTTATTTCAAAAAAGATTTGTGTAGAAATTCGAAAAATTAAATTAGAACTATGTATTTCAATTAAAAATATCGGAAATTTTATCTTGAAATAAAACTATACCTTTATTTTTAAAAATTCTTTCGTACAAATATGAAAAATTAAATAAGAACAATGCATTTTAATAAAAAATATCAAACATTTGATTTTAAACTGAAACGATATCTTTATCTCGAAAAAATTGTAGAAATATAAAAAAATTAAATAAGAGCTATGTATTTTAATAAAATCTATATATTTTATTGAAAAATAGCGAACATCTTATCTTGAACTGAAACGATATCTTTATTTTAAAAAATTATTTCGTAGAAATATAAAAAATCAATAAAAACTGTACCTTCCTAATTTATTTATTTAAATTTAACTATTTCTTAAATTAATTAATCCTTCGATTAATTAATTAATTATTTCGTTTATTCCAATGAATCATTTGTAATTGTATTGGGGTTACTGTTGTTAATAAATTACTTATTAGTACCAACGTAAGATATTGTTCTTATTTTAATTTCCTCTCCTATTAAATTAATTCTTCACACCAATATAAAATTAGAATGTCTGATGAATCAGAATGTCATAACAGTAGTTTTGTTAATGAAATATAATTTCATAATATTATTATTAAAAGATATGTAATCAGTTTTGCACTATTTTTTTGTAATAACTAAATGTGATGAAAAAACTATTGTTTGTTTCTCCATGCTTTTTTTCAAACTTACTTTTTACAAACAAACTTTATTTAACTTTGATAGAGAAAGTTTGAATTCAATGATAAAATTTGGCATAATTATAAGTTCAATTTTTTTTCTTGAGTTAAAAAATACTTTAAATTCATTTTATCCATGTTACGATTGAAACCTTTCATATTTCCCGCAGCTAGAAAAGAAGATTGTAACGATTTTTTTACTTACAATTACTGTAATATTCAAAAAGATATAAAACTTTATTTATGTGATGCATAAAACCGATTGTCATTACGAATAATATCAATTAAATTAATTTCTAACTAATTTTGCCTGTATTCACTTGTCCGAAATTTCATTTTCCCTAAAACTCATTTTGCCGAAAAAATCACTAGATTACTAGACGCCTTCGAAACAATTGATAGATGGGTTTCTGCTTGCCAATTTTTGATAGATCTGTCACTCATATTGACGTTAGGTGGCGTTAGAGGGATAATAATATCTGTCAATTTGAATCTACGAAATAAAAGGAGAAGCTCATTGTTTTTTTCTTTATAAAACTCGAATTTTTGAAATGTAATTTTCCATTTGGAGTGACCACGGCAATATGCAATTTACAGAGAAAAGAATATGTTACAAGTGATGAGTGAAGATAAGTTTGAGGTTCTTTGGACAACGATTTGTTTGTGAATTACTTCTAAATGAAGCTCGTAAGTATTTATGTCGTATATTTATACACGTATTTTTATTTTAGGGCTGTGGAAATCAAGCAATGTGAGCGAAAGTCAGCAGTACTTCTTTTTTTGAATAGAAGTATTCATACAGGGGAAAATATGTTCCCTTTAATAATATTTCCGTAAAATAAAATTTTTGCAAGTTCAAGTTAATTGAGATTATCATTCGAAAATTTAATTTTAGGTAAAAATTATTAACTTGAACAGTTTTCCCCGCTGTATAAATACTTCTATTTAAAAACGGAATACCGCTTGTTATCCAAAAAATATTTCATTCTAGTATTTATTTATTAAAATGAGGTGATTGAATTTTGAGGCTAGATCTTGAGTCCAAAAGTCTTATTTTACATTTTTGTTCGTAAAATAAGATATTTTCGAATCATACAATTTTATTTATAGATAAATCAAAAATAAATAGCGTACTTTCACCATCAAAATAAAAATTCCAAGTGATTAAACATTTGAGATTCACTAGAAGTATCTTTCTATTTTCAATAGAAATAAAATATTGTTTCATTTTTACTAGGAATTTGTATTATCATCGGAGATGGTGACGATTAATCAGAAGAGAAATCTTTACACTCACTGTAAAATGGAAATGTACAATATCGATCACATTTATCTCCTCCAACACAGAAAATCTTTAACGTCATCTTAGACTAGATGGAGCTATAAATTGTAAATTTGTAAAATTAAATTTATTCAGAATTAAGATCTTCTCCTCCCTGAATAAATTTCATTTTAAATATTGTTTTATTTTCAAAACAATTTCTGTAAAACATGGTTCACGTAACTTCGAAAGCAAAAGGATTAGTTCAGTCACGATTTCGTGATTTTAATTTATTATCAATCAGAATCGCAAAATTTAAATCATTTTAATTGTGCTTCTAACACTAGGCTATCTATTTTCTATTAATCATTTTTCTTCGTACGTTTGTCGTTAATCTTTGATGAAGAAGAGAACCTCCAAACCCTCCACCTTGTCAAACTGCCTGTATCAAAGTTGAAAGTTGAAAGCTTCCGAAGCTGCGATCTCTACATCAAACACTCTTCAACGTTGGATGTTCGCTACATTAACACCGATTGGGGGCAGTGTTTCTGGGACCCCGCAGCTTGCCATGGTCTCTCCAGATGGAAAGTTTGCAGTTCGGAACTTCGCGTTTTTTGAAGAACAAAAAATAGCCTTGTTCTAAAAAAGGGTCGTCCTTTTATTTCGTAGATTGATTTGTGACATTAGTTTTAAAATTATTTAGAATGGTAGATAACCGATCAAAAACATTTTTTAAAGTTAATTTTCCAATTTTTTAATTTTTCGGAACAGCCGTAGAATTTTTATTGATTCAATACAACCTGCAAAGTATTCGCTATCTACCAAACATAGAAAGAAACTTATAAACGTGAGCTCAAAATAAAAGTTTTTTAAAAATTGTACTTTGTTTTATTCTGTTCATTGAATTCTCATTTTTAATAAGGAGTACCTAACACGGGGGGGTCTAGGCTGCTGTTGACCAGTGGCGAAAAACTACAGAGAAAAGTTGGAAAAATCGTTGAAAATCACAATTTTAACTCAAGGTTTTCGTCCAAAGTAGACTTGTCATTTTAGTCCGATTCATTAATTGCAACAGATCCTGAATACAGGTTTTCCTACCTGCTGCAAAGCTGGTTCTAATTCCACACTTCAATTTCATCTAATCCAATGTTCAAATTTCTTGCATATTTGAAAGATATCTGTTTTTGTAAAAATTTACTTTCTGCGTAAATATATAATTACCCTGGCGGACCGGCCGAACGCAAACATTACGCTACAGCGTAACGGTAAAGTAATGGTAAAGTAATGGTAAAGTAATATGGCATAATAATTGATAAAAGAAACAAAATTAATATGTAAACTGTTGCAATTATAATAAAACGTTGAAATTTACGTTAAATGGCCATGCCGTAATTGCAACAAGTTGCTTTTGCAGCGTTAAAAAATAAAAAAACAAAGTCACCGTCATCGAAGTCGAGCCCCTGCTTGTTGACAAACCGCTAACGCGGCTTCAAGTGGGTTAACAGTCTGCAGGGGCCTAACTTGAATGACAGCCACTTTGTTTTTTTATTGTTTAACGAGGAGAAAGCAAGTTGTTGCAATGACGGAATGACCATTTAACGTAAATTTTAACGCTTTATTATAATTGTAACAGTTCACATATTAATTTTGTTTCTTTTATCAATTATAATGCCATATTACTTTACCATTACTTTACCGTTACGCTGTAGCGTAATGTTTGCGTTCGGCCGGTCCGCCAGGGTAAATGATATTCAAAAGTATAAATAATAAATATAAAATATAAGACAATGTTTAAATTAAGATTGATGCATACTATAAGTTTTTTTTATTGTTATAATACATTACTTTTCTGGTTAGAAATGTTTAACACCTCGCTTTAATTTTGATTTAAATTTATTAATGTGAATTATCAAATAATAGTGAAGAATCAATACTTAAATTATTCAAAAATAATGAGATGGGTGGTTTTTGAAAGTTCCGTTCGTTGTGATAATTAAACTTGGTATCCCAGGTCTTGAAAATACATATTTCTCGGGAAAGTTTGGTCGAAAACTGAAATTTATGATGCGAGGATGGTTTTTTCAAGGTCTCATTGCTCTGATAATTAAACCTGGTATTTCAGGTGTTTGAAAATACATCTTACTCAGGGAAGTAGCGTTATGAACTCGAAGTTGAGTTCCCCGGATTGTTTTTCAAAGGTCTTATTATTCTAACAATTAAATCCTCAATTCCCAGTGTTGAAATCACATCTTCCTTGGGGAAGTAAGGTTAAGAACTGAAATTTAAGATTTTCAAATGGATTCTTAAAGGTTTCATTGTCCTAATGATTCAACCTGGTGATTCCCGAGAAATACGTATTTCCAGCTCTTGGACTACAAGGTTTAATTATTAAATTCATAAGGATTTAATATCAGACCAATGAGACCTTTAAAAAACCATCCGGGTATCTTACATTTCAGTTCTGAAATAAATATCCCCGAGAAATATGCATTTTCAAGACCTGGAATACCATGTTTAATTATCAGATCGAACGGACCTTTGAAAACCCATCCATCTTATTATTTTTCAAGCATTTCGTTATTAATTTATAATTACTGAATAATAATTAACATTATATTTACTTGTCAGTTTCCTCTTTTCAAAACCCTCCAACCTTTTTCGATTTCCTCTTGCATTTAAAAGTAGAAGCAAATTTAAATGACAAGGAATTCTCACAAACGCCACCAAACGTCTATTTGTAAAACGATTTTCACCGAATTCACAAGCGGGATACCCTCTATCATTTATGTTTACATTGGCCGTAAATCTAGTGATCGCCTTAAACTGTCCAGGACTAGAAATATAATCAAATAAGCGGGGCGCACACACATTTGCACAGCGCACATCGCATGGGGCACAAGGTTCTCGACCAATCACAGGGCTCCATTTCAATCGCTGTGATTTCCGCAAGCATGGCGCAGAAGGCGTCGAAAAGTTCGGAATGTTGAACTTTCATGCAATCTGCAGCCGTCTTGTGCAATCTGCAGCCACTGGTAGCAGACGATTTTCAATTTTCCAACCTCAAATTTCTCGCGCGTCGCGTCGTTTGTTTTGCAAGTGTCACGCGTCGCATCGTTTATTTATAAAGTTTTTCTAGTTTTAAAAGTGGAAGTTATATAGCAAATTTAAGTTTTGTGCTGGACTCTCTACAAATAACCTTTTGCTCCTCTAACGCGTTTTTATTGCCAATGCTGTGATACATATCTGATAAGCACAAAGAAAGAGTAACTCGTCTTCATCATCCATCGTGTCCATCGCTGCAAATATGATAAAAATATAAAATGTAACAAAAACAATTTTTTGTCTACGAAAAGAGACGTCGAAAACATTTAAATTTTGAATTAATTTCTTAATCAGAATGCACAAATTGAGTAAAAATTTTTAAGTTAAAAGTTAAAAGAAACACCGTTACATGAACGTTATATAATGTTCTTTGATAACTCATATTATTTTACAATAAGTGTAATAGTATAATAATTTTAAAAATTTCTCTACTTCAATGTGTCAAATTTTCAGGTTAAAACTTGAACCCAATATCGTTAAATAAACTTAAAACAGTGGTCTTTGATAAACTTGAAACAATACTGTTTCATAATCAAAGACAGAAGAAGAAGTTATTTCAAATAAAATCACTTACTTTTATAAATATTAGATCAACTGTCCACGAAAAACACACTTTTTACCATTCTCACGACAACGCTTCACATTTTGAGGTTACAAGCGCTAGCCCGCAAGCCTGGTGCATAGGGAGTAGCTATGCGGATCCGTGTGCGTTGAAACTTCTTCTCTCGTGCGTTGCGCCTTGTGCTTATTCACTGTGCAAATGTGTGTGCGCCCCGCTATAATCTTGCAATTCAGGCTCAACTAACACCCTGGCGGACCGAACGAACGGAGCGGATACGCTACAGCGTATCCTTATAGTATCCACATCGTATCCTCTCCGTATCATGCAAGAAAAACTCATCAAAAAAGAAAGATTAACATTTCACTTGTTGAAATTCGGATCCTACGTGAAATTTTGAGTTAAAAGGTCACAGAGTAATCGCAATAGTTTTTCTTGCAACATTACAAACTTTTAGTAAATATAATACTTATCGATGACGTGCGCTGAAGGCGTCTTCAAACGCATCGTCATTCAGTAGTACTTCATAGGCGTAATCCGTCGACGATGCGTTTGAAGTTGCCTTCAGCCCACGTTATCGATAAGTATTATATTTTTTTAAAGTTTTTAATGTTGCAAGAAAAACTATTGCGATTACTCCGTGACCTTTTAACGTAAAATTTCACGTAAAATCCGAATTTCAACAAGTGAAATGTTCATCTTCCTTTTTTAATGAGTTTTTCTTGCATGATACGGAGAGGATACGATGTGGATACTATGAGGATACGCTGTAGCGTATCCGCTCCGTTCGGTCCGCCAGGGACAGTTGTACAGTGCCCTGATCTGTCGGGTGAAAGCGTAAAAGCAACATGGTTCTCTAGCCTATCATCGAATTTGGGAGTCTGGCAACTCTCGCAGCATATACCTCACATTGTCTGACAGCAAAGTATTTCCCAAAAAATGTGCCATTTACTTCAAACTAAAGCGAAAAAAATTATCCTTATACCGTAATTGCCATCGTATGGCTGTCAATCAACCCATTTCTATCGAGGGACATTTTCTCCATAGTATAGCGTCAGTATCTAACAGTTGGCACCCATACAATGCGCTGGCGAAAAACGCTATTACGCTCCCAAATCGTCTCCATGTAGATACAGCTTTAGGGAGAGTTTGCATAGCGTTTCGTAGGATACGGTAAACGATGAACGATACGCTAACGAACGTCGGATAGTGGAAAACGTTAACGTTAAACCCGTAGAGCATGCGCAGAAACGTCATCACGTGACTTTAGCGTTTAATGTATGCTACGGGGTACGTTCAAGACGACCACCCGTGTGAACCGCTATGTGAACCAGGAAAGGGGGCGGAGTTTAGGAAAGTAAGTGTAGTGGAAGGTGTTGTTACGCTGAACGGCACAAGGTAAGTTTGGCGCCAAGTGTGAATTGTGAAGGCGTGAATTTGAGGTTATGTGATTTTGTCATTAATATTGAAATGGAAGAGCAGAAGAAGAAAGTTGTAATTGCTGCCATCGTATCAAGGCAATTATTTTTGTTAATCTAATTAATGAAATATATGTGTGCAGGATACAAAAGAAGTGAATAAAGTTTGAAAGTTAGGTTATCTGCTGTAAAGAGCGAAATTGACCTGTATTATCAAAAGTATAAAATTAAAAGATTTACACAATTTAATTAAATACATTTTACGGACAATTTTTAAGTATAGCTTGAGCAAACACTTCACGTAAAGTTGTACGTAGCCGGATAATTTAGTTTCGCCTATAGACGAAATTTGGCGTCCATACAATCAGATGTTTACACACTTCGTTTCAAAAATGATTAACAATAATATGTGCATTATACCTCCTTCTATCAAAAATGACAAAAAAAGTTATTTTTAATGTAAAAAGTACTTTCATTTAAAAAAAAATAATAATTCACTCTAACCTACAATTAGAATTCAACTTATGTCCGATTTACTTTCCTTGTTGTGCGCTAAATAATACCCATCTGGAGACAACATATTCCTTCCGTGAGGATCGAGTATCCAACAATGTTTTGACTTTAGGAACTTAGACATTACAAAAAGTCACCCGAGTGAAGCGAGTGTCCCCCCAGCCGCGCTGAACGGCTTTAGGTGCACCCTTGTGCACACGTGTGGTCGTCTTGAACGTACCCACGGAACGATATGCAAAGTAGGTGGGTAACCCTGGAAGTACACAAGCGTCTAGGGAAAAGGAGAAAAATTTGGTATTGCGCTGGGCATGCGCACTGTGACCTTCCAGCCGGTTGCATTCTGCGCGCCATAATTTGAATTATGTAGACGTGAAATTATGTAGACTTAAACTAATAATTTTCTTGTAAGGAATTTTAAGCTTGAAAGAAAGAATTTAAACTAACAATCTATGAGTATTTTTTCACAATTTTCAAGAAGTTCTCTTATTAAATATTAGGATTAAGTTCCCTTGCTTTATATAAAAAATTTGTTATAATTTTAACGGCAAAAATAAAAATATCAAAAATTTTTAAATAAAAATAAAGCTAAATGTTCAAGTACTTAATAAACTTTATTGCGAGTCATTTGAAAGCATATTCAAATAATTATTCAACTACAATGTTTCTTTGAAAAATTTATATAATATAATAATTATATAATAAAATAATATAATGATCATTTAAATGCAATGTTTCTTGACAATATTGGTCAATAAGGAAACAAAATCTTATCCAAAATGTTGAGTTTCTAAGTCATGAAGACGAATTTTTGAAAATAAGTTGAATTTGCACACCCAACAATATGCATTTTGCACCAAAATAATTAAATTTTCGACTAAAAAATACGAGTTTCCAACAACATGAGTGAATCTTTAACTGAAAAATATCAAGTTTCTAGCAAAAATGAAATACATACATTTTTAATAAAAAAATTTCTAATAAAAATAGATTTACAAATCAAGAATATAATAGTTCAATTGGCACTTAGAAAAGTAAAAAAAAAATCAAGTTTTCATCAAAATTAATTAATTTTCATCTAAAAATGTAGATTTTCAATCAAAAATGGAACAGTTACATCGTCAGTTAAAAAAATTGATTTTCAACCAAATTAATTAATTTTTAATCACACCGATGAATTTTCAACCAAAAATATGAATTTTTGACCAAATAGTGGAATTTCCAATCCGAAACATGAATTTTCTATCAACAACAAAACGTTTTTTCAACTATTTTTTTCAACCAAAGAAATAATTTCTCAACAAAAAATAGAATAGTTAAATTTCTACAAAACAGATAATTTTTCAACGAAAAAATTACATTTACATCAAAAAAAGGTAATTTTTTCACAAAAAAATGGAATAGTTGAAGTGAATTTGTAACTAAAATTATGAATCTTCGACTAAACAAAATTTAATTTTTAGCAAAATTCTTGAATTTTGAAATAAAAAGATAAATTTTCTACCAAAAATAAAATAGTTAAATTTTCAACCAAAGAAATGAATTTTCATTTAAAAAAGATCAATTTTCAACCATAATGAGAATAGTTTAAATGCTCAACCAAATAAAAAAAGAATTTTCAACAAAATAGTTTTTTTCATAAAAATAGATTTTTAACCAAAAACTGAACTTAAATTTGCAGTTAAAACAATCAATTTTCAAACAAAAAAATGAATTCTAAACAAAATAATACAATTTTAAACCCAAAAGATTACTTTCCTATCAAAAAATGTATCAATAAAATATATAAATTTTCAACTAAAAAAGACAAATTTACAAACCAAAAATAGAATAGTTCAATTTGCAGTTAAAAAAGTAAATTTAAAGAAGAAAAAAAAGAATTTTCCACATCACCTAAAATACATTTATAATAGTAGTAAAATTTGAGTTAATATGTTCTTCATCACGCATTTTTTTTTACTGATAAACTTATTTCGACATTTGTCAACGTTTTCGCAGAGTATATTATATTATGGTTAAAATTTGAACTTCATTTTCTCAGTTTGACAGTTGAGGGACATGACGTACTATAACTTTAGGGCGACGAATTATAAAATAAGCATAATAAATCTCCTAATGCTAATGTACTCCTTATAGTAAATAATTCACAATAAGAAACTTACCTTTATGAAATTCCTTCATATGCACATTCAAATAATAGTGCTTTTTGAATTCCTTGTGGCATTTAGCACATTTTGCCACGGCATTTTTTTCGGTTTATGAGGTGGCACTTTATCAAACTCCGCTACAATTAAAATATAAATAAATTGAGAAAAATGTTTATGTTTAATGTAGATTTTTTTTCTTACCAGGATGAAGCCGTTTTACGTGTACTTTATAAGTGGAGAATTTACTGAAAGTGAAATTGCAAGTTTCACAAAATATTGAAACACTCTTCAACAACGTAACCGTAACGATTGTATACACTGTACTGGCACTAGTCACATTTGTTACTAACTTGGGTCTGAGGTTCAAACCATAGCGCGCTAAATCGGAGCGGCTGAAAGACCGTAGCGCACAACCAAATCTTTATAATTTTGTATACACAGCAAAAGAACTTAATCCTAGTCCTAATAATTCTTTTATACCTACATAATTCGTTTCACAATAAATAATAGTGTAAAATTCAAAGCTATAACAAAAATTGCTCGAATAAGGGAGTACTTGTAGATTCTTAGTTCAAATTCTCTCTTTCAAGCTTAAAATTCCTTACAAAGAAATTATTTGTTTAAGTTTCAATTGGAGGACCGATATGTAACTATGTTTAATCTGAAAGAATATTTATTGAGCGTTATTTCATCTCGTAGTGAAATAACTACAATTTGACGTCTTCATAATTCAAATTATAGTGCGCAGAATGCAAGCAGCTGGAAGGTCACAGTGCGCATGCCCAGCGCAAAACCAAAATTTTCTCCTTTTCCCTAGACCCTTGTTGGAAGTACCACCATGCCCAAACAATGTACATATTACCTATGCCAGAATTAAGGGCTCATTGAATACCCAAAAGCCAAATTTTGGGCTCTGCATTTAAAAAAAAAATGCTTAGTACTGCCAGCTTTACGTAAAGCTAGCAGTATCATGGTAGAAATATTTGTTAAATCAACTTTTTTCTTTCACAGCAATTGGAGCCTCATTTAGGGCTCTTAAATGACCCCGGCGCAATTTTCCAAAAACAACTATCACAGAAAAACTACCCAAAAAAATAAATATGCACTAATTAAAAAAGTGAGTACATCAGAATTAATGGCCCATTTTAGGCTTTCCAACGACCCCAAAATCAATTTTACAAAACCATCCCTTAACATTCGAAAACTACTTCTTACCCAAAAGTACTCACAAAGTGCAAGAAAAAGTATTGCGTCAGTTTGAAATATTTTTTAGTTTTCCGAAAACATCAAAAACTTTATCAAAACCCACCACTAAAACTCAAAATCCACCCCGTGAAGGAATTTGACATTAAACTGAGAATGTAATATATCAGCAGTTTTTGCTTTTCTTGGAATGTCCACAAACAGTGTATGCCCTATGCCAGAACTAAGGGCTCATTAAAGGCTCATTTAATACCCAAAAGCCAAATTTCGGGCTCTGCAATAAAAAAAATGCATGGTACTGCCAGCTTTATGTTAAGCTAGCAGTACCTCGTTAGAAATATTTGTTAAACCAACTTTTTTCTTTCACAGGAATGAAGGGCTTACTTAGGGCTCTTAAATGAACCCCGACGCAATTTTTCAAAAACAATTCCTATCACAGAAAACTACCCTGAAAATAAATATGCACTAATTGAAAAAGTGAGTACGTCAGAATTAAGGGCTCATTTCATGCTCTCCAGCGAACCCAAAATCAATTGTACAAAACCATCCCTTAACATTCGAAAACTACCCCTTACCCAAAAGTACTCACTAAGTGCAGGAAAAAGTATTGCTTCAGTTTGAAATGTTTTTCAGTTTTCCGAAAACATCAAAAATTTCATCAAAAACCACCCCTAAAACACAAAAACCACCCCGTGAAGGAATTTTACATTACACTAAGAATGAAATATATCAGCAGTTATTGCTTTCTTGGACTGTCAACAAAAGGTGTATACCCTATGCCAGAATTAAGGGCTCATTTGAGGCTCATACAATACCCAAAAGCCAAATTTTGGGCTCTGCATTAAAAAAAAAAATTCATGGTGCTGCCAGCTTTACGTTAAACTAGCAGTACCTCGGTAGAAATATTTGTTAAATCAACTTTTTTTCACAGGAATTGAGGGCTCATTTAGGGCTGTTAAATGACCCCTGGCGCACTTTTTCAAAAACAATCCCTAATACAGAAAAACTACCCTAAAAAATAAATATGCACTAATTAAAAAAGTGAGTACATCAGAATTAAGGGCTCATCTTAGGCTCTCCAACGACCCCAAAATTAATTTCACAAAACCATCCTTTAACATTCGAAAACTACCCCTTACCCAAAAGTACTCACAAAGTGCAAGAAAAAGTATTGCATCTGTTTGAACTATTTTTTAGTTGTCCGAGAACATCAAAAACCACCCCGTGATGGAATTTGACAGTAAACTGAGAATGAGATATTTCAGCTGTTTTTGCTCTTCTTGAACTGTCCACAAACAGTGTATGCCCTATGCCAGAATTAAGGGCTGATTTAGGGCTCATTTAGTACCCAAATGCAAAATTTCGGGCTCTGCATTAAAAAAAAAAAGTATGGTACTGCCAGCTTTACGCTAAGCTAGCAGTACCACGGTGCTCATTTAGGGCTCTTAAATGACCTCTGGCGCAATTTTCAAAAAACAACCCCTTTCACAGAAAAACTACCCTAAAAAATAAATATGCACTAATTGAAAAAGTGAGTACATCAGAATTAAGGGCTCATTTTAGGCTCTCCAACGACTCCAAAATCAAATTTCTAAAACCATCCCTCAACATTCGGAAACTACCCCTTACCCAAACGTAATCACAAAGTGCAAAAAAAAGTATTGCATGAGTTTGAAATATTTTTTAGTTGTCTGTGACGCATAATAGAATGAAAATATAATAACTATTATTTTTCTTATCATAGTAAATGCATGCAAGGTTTTGTGCGTCTGATGGAAATAATTAAATTTCATGTAACCAACGACTGAAGAAAAAAACAAATGTAATCTAACAACTCTAAAAGGGAGACATAAGGGAGGAGAAAATGATAAATCTTTAACATCTCTGGATAGTGCAGATAGCAGATGAAAAATACGAAAAGTCAAGAGAAAATAATTAAGCCTGAAACCATAGAAAGATCAGAAACAAGGGAACTATATCTCGGAGGTCAGCAGATTCCAGTCACATCCGCTGCCCGCGGAGTAAGACCATTAAGTCGCGAGAAATGCAATTCAGCAGTTTTTGACCTATTGGCCGCCTGCAGGTGTGACAAGTGGTCTAGGAAAAATAGTTTCGCCCCACCTACTGCTTCGCGAGTGTCATAACAACTCATCCAAGGGACAAAGCTACCTGGCAGATTCTCTCCGACAGTACGAGCGGTAGCTCCCAGGTTTGATTGTTCTGGCCCGTCACCCGCGATTTAGTTCGTTTGGTATACTTTCCTTTTCTACTTTTCGGGAGTGACGTACACTCCCACTGAAAGAAAACGGAAAAGTGTTTTAAGATAAACTGAATTTTGAGTATGAAATTACTTTTAGTATTAAGTAACTCTGCTATTTGCACCCAGAGGCAACGTTGGTAAAGTATCATCAAATTTATCTCACACTCACACCTACACATCTATACACCATCAATTTACTGAATAAATGTAAGTTAAAAGTGGATATCAGTGTTATTTGAAATTATTTAAAATCAGCACCCACACACCTAAATTCAACGGAAGTCGGCTGAAAGGATAGTGCAGAAATCCCATACTACAACCCGTGAATCAAACACGTGAAAATAATCATGTGCTTCGATTAACCGTACGTAACAAAAATGGTAGCAGTGGTGGAATCGGTATTCACCATTGAGTTTTTTTGGTTGTTCAGTGTTTGATTTTCTTTAGTTTTTGAATAACAAAGAAAAAAAAATTAAATCGACGAAATTCTGTATTTAGGCCGTCTCTTTAAGTGCATAGGTTGAATTAAGGAATATGATCAGATTTCACCATTGAGTTTTTGTGGTTGTTCAGTGTTTGATTTTCTTTTAGTTTTTGAATAACAAAGAAAAAAATGAAATCGACGAATTTCTGTATTTAGGCCGTCTCTTCATATGCATAGGCCGAATTAAAAAATATGATTGGATTTTACCATTGAGTTTTTGTGGTTGTTCAGTGTTTGATTTTCTTTAGTTTGCAAATAAAAAACAAAACAAAAAAATAGAAATCGACGAATTTCTGTATTTAGGCCGTCTCTTTATGTGCATAGGCCAAATTCAGAAATTCTAAAACTCCTAAAATTTATTTAGAAGTTGGAAAAAAGATTTCTATTCTTATGGTTATCTAAAATTTATTTTGAGAACGACCATACGTGAATAAAAAAAAAAGATTTATGCCTAGTCTGGGGGATAGTGAAAAACGCGTAAGAAGGCGTAAGAAACGCGCTGGAAACCGGTAAGGCAACGTTTTGGGCGAGGAATTGCTCGCACTTTAAGAAATCTTACTCTAGAAGTAAATATAGAATCAACAGTTCTTCGTGAAAACTCTGAGGTTGATTCGGTTTCTAGTTCTGTGACCCCTAGCGAGACGCAGGAAACTTTTGACGAATTTTTGCAGTCAATGGAAGAATTTGTTAATTCTGTATCATGATTAAATCTTTCTCTTTGAATGATTGAATTAACAATTCGTCTTTCATCAGGGCCTTACTTAATGCAATTTGAACAAGTGGATTAAATGATCCATCTAATAGGCAATAAAAAAGGAAAACACCGAGCTGGTAGGCAAAGACGCGAAAGAGTGGCATTAGCTCGATTACGCGATGCATTAAAAACACAGGCAGTTAAACCTCCGACAAAAAAATTATTCGAAGGATTTTCAAAGTATTTTGAAGCTGTGCTGATTAAGGCTGAACGTACACTTAAAAATTGAATGGATCATTTTCATTTAGAAGAACGATTATGTGATTTCCATTTGTGAAAATTCCATAAAATAAAAATTGGCGCTTTTTTAAGACGTCATTAAGTTTTATTCCTGGCATTTCCTGGCCTGACATTTCCTATGGGACAAGGTAGAGGAAAAATACGAAGATACTAAACTACACTTAAGCACTTATACCTACACAATTTATTCAGAAAAAAAAATTATTGGTAGGATTTAGGAGGTTCTATAAAATTGTATTAAATTTGACTCTGGTATATTATTCTCAAAATATGGGAAATGAAGATAATAAAGGAAATGAAGGAATGGCAGAAAAAAAAAGTTTTCGCAAACTCAGGAAGATCCTATGCCATACTCCCATACTACAGTACCCGGATTTTGAGAAAACTTTTCGATTAACCACCGATGCGTCGGAGGTGGCTATCAGTACCGTACTAACTCAGCAGAAGGATGGAACGGATCTACCTATTGCATTCTATTCCAGGGTTTTTTAACAGTTATGAGAGTGGCTATGATGAAACAGAACGTGATTGTCTGGCCGTGGTCGATGCTCTTGAAAACTTCCGCCCCTATCTTTATGGTAGGAAGTTTCTACTGTCATGTGACCATGAACCTTTACATTGGATCCATTCCACCAAAGCGCCTGCTGGAAGATTTGCCAAGTGGTATCTGTAACTCAAAGAGTACAATTACGACTTTGAGTGCAAACCAGGGAAGATCAACCGATGGTTGCCCGGAATATCCTCCAATCCAGTTATTGATAGTGAGGCCTCTAACTCTAGTATGAGAGACACATCAAGTGAAGGGGAAACTAATGGCTTAGAGCAAGGTATATCGTCATGTATGGCTCAAAAAGATTTTCCCACCCACATTTGGTCCATGGGAATAAAATCGTTTCCATTGAATACACAGGCACGGGCAGCCAAACTGGCCGCCAAGGATGGAATAAAACAAAGCCTTCCCCAAAGCAGGAAACGAATTTCTAGCGCGCCCCAAATGTTCAAGGAAAAATCTTCCGAACGTTCTATCACTGCAAGGACTTCTGTAGAACCCAGCGAAATAGCTCCGCCAACTGAGACTACCCGAGTGACAAAACGGAAACCTGGTAGACCAAAAGGGTCATGAACCAGGCAACCTCTCTCTGAGTCTTAGGGTAACATGAACCTAGCAAAAGACGCAACAGTCGATAGAATGCGACTCCGAAAAAGTGTAGTCACTCCGAAACCATTGGAAACTGATTCGGAAGCAGATAATGACGACTCGGACAATGAAGAAACAATTTCAGTTTTCTCCTACTCCAACCCACCGGTTCGGCGCCAAAGGCTTAGTATGTTGCCCAGCCTTGACATTCCTTCAGCCGTAAATAAATACAAAAGCCCACCTTAATTCTCCCGTTAAAAGATTTCAGGAATCAAAGAAAAAAAGGGGGTAAATTTGACGTAGAACCCATGCTCTCAGAGGAGACTGGAGCCTTAGACCCGGCCGAGATATTGGTTAATATTAGTCCACCAGCTGGCATAAGTGAAATCGATACTGAGGACCAGGATTCAGACTCTAATGTTCGAAGCCCTAGGACCTTCGCCTGAGAGTTGCAAGGATCATTCTCCAAATTCGACCAATCCCTCATGGAGCACCAGTCATGGTAATGGGACCCGGACCATCTTGAGTTAGAAACGGCTAATCAACCCCAGTCCTCAGAAGACTCTAATGAATCCGGACCAGCGAATAATCGGGACCCGGAATCGAAGATAGATCTATTGATAAGAGAATTAAAGGAAATTTAGAATCTCATTAGTCAGAATGAGAACATTCAGGTAGACACTCCTTCTACTCCTTCCCAAATTGACTCTATGTCGAATCCTAAGGACGAGCTTCATGATAACGTTTAAAAGGGTGCATCCTTAGATGAATCCAACATGTCCATGGTGGTACCCTTGCAAAAGAAGGGCGTCACTTTTGCAACCGCATTGTCCAGATATGAAGTATAGTGATGGGCCCACAGCCCATTGAGAGAATCGATAAAAAGACACCCAAGGCGATTGCAAGAAAGAAGGTCCGCACCCCCTTGCCCCTTATCAGTTATCTCACTTCCCGCTGCGAGCTCATCTAGTATTCCCCACCCAAATTCACAACTGGAAATGCCTTACGTGCATGATTCAAATCCCAAACCGACCAAGCACAGTGATACTCACATGGAATCTCGAAGAATACCGGATCTCATTACACGTACATCGGTGCTAGATAGCAGCCGGGATTCGCTCACCTATAAAAAAAGGCAATTGGTGGAGTCCACTTCCAGCGGATCAAGAATTTTCCTCTTGGAAAGGGATTTGGCTGTAACTAGGCGTATACAGTCCTATATTAGTAAAGAAGAACGCCCCGAAGTATTTTTCAAAAATTCAAAAAAATGGCGGAGATACGGGACTTTGAAATTTTTGGTAACTTCTTTTTGAAAGTTCTATATCTTTGGTTCTAATTGAACAATTTAAGTTTTTAAGGCCCGAAATTGATTATAATAGCATTTAAATTCAAAACAGAAAATGTCCAAACAGAAAAAAATTTTTTTTACATTTTTTTGAAAACTCAAAAAACTAAAATCGCGTTTTTTAAAATACGTGTTCTTGAATTTAAAAAAAAAATTTGTCAAAGAAAGCCAAAAATGTGCTCTACTAGTCCTGTAAGTTTTATCTTGGGACTGCCAGTGGTTCACGAGACAAAAAATAAATCTTAGGGTCATACACGATGAAGCAAGGCGCCGCGGCTAGAAGTGCGCGGTCTTAGCACATTATGTGACTGTTCAGACACCTTAAATAATGCTCTCAACGTCAGTAATCGATTTATAAAATTTTGTAGTGAAGGTGAAAACCTTTTCAGTGACAATTTTTATTGTTAAAGTATTTTTTGGAATAATTGAATAAATAAGAGCGACACATGAACGAATAATGTGAGTATGTTAAAATTCTTTGATTCCAGAATCAAAGAATGCATTATCTGGTATGAGGAACCTCGCGCATTTTATGCATTTTGCTCCGGTTTTTCAATAAGTGTACTATATTAAACTCTTCGAAATTAAAAAAAATCTTTGTCTTCACTTCTCTCCTAGAAATGGAAATTACAGCGTTTATTTGTCATTTACCCTCAATTGTAATAGAATTGTTAAATCTTCTACTTGAAAACGCTTCTTCTCCATTGTAATTGCAGAATTCCACTTGCAGTTGCATGAAAGTACCACTCTGCTTTGCATCCAAAATCTTTAAAAATATAGGACTGTACACGCCGAGGTACAGCCAAATCCCTTTCCAAGAGGAAAATTCTTGATCCGCTTGACGTGGACTCCACCAATTATGTTCCCTTCGTGTCAGACGATTGTGAACCCGTAACGCGCATCTTTAAGCTACTTCACTAGTAGTGAAACAGAAATATTACGATCCTTTTAGTACTAGCGACCTAGAAAAAGGTTTACGTAACCTATTAGGTGTGATAAGAAAGAGCGAGTAAATCATTTTCCTATACCGCGATACATAGATTTCTGCAACGAAATTCCACGAAACACACAGATCTGTTAATAAAAATCTTTAAGGGCAGCGGAATTAAAATTACGGTTTGCTACGGCAAGGTTGAAGTCCCATCGAGCGAACAAAGGCAAGCAATAATCCAGTAGTGCCATAACAGTACGACCAGTGGTCATAAAGGTGTAACGAGTTAGAGAAAGGTACACGTGGCCGAGACTGAGAGAGGACGTTACCGAATTTATCCGAAAATGCCACATCTGTGCGGAAGAAAAGCCACCACACGAGAACCCATGCTTATCACAGACACGCCTTTAGATACATTCGATAAGGTCTCCCTCTATATCGTGGGTATTCTTCCGACAACTGCTGATGGCAATCGACACATACTCACGGTGCAAGATCATCTGAGTGAGTATTGTATCGCGGTTGCCATCCTTAACTTACACTCAACTACAATGGCTCAAGCCTTGGCGACCAATTTGTTTACCGTGTATGGCGCACCTCGATGCATTTTAACAGATAATGGGAAGTACTTTATCAGTAAGTTATGGCGTAAGCTTGCAAAGATTTTTAATGTAACACAAGTAGCTACATCTACTTATAGACCTCAAACCAATGGTGCACTCGAAGGAAGTCACATTGTGTTGACAGAGTACATTAAATCGTACGCCCATATCTATGATGACTGGGATCGGCTTCTCCCCTATGCGATGTTCGCATACAACATATCTGTACACGAAGCGACACAATTCACGCCGTATGCGTATGAGGTGATCTTCGGCCGCGTGGCGCGGACCCCGTCTTCTTTTCCCGATGAAAGAAAGTTGGAAACGTACGGATGATATTTACGGAATTGATAACCCGGCTGCACGAAATACGCTAGTTAGCTGCGAAAAGTCTCATAACTGCCAAGCAAAGGTCTAAGGACCAATACGATCGCAAGGCGAAACCATTAAAGGCAAGCATAGGCGACTGTGTCAGGATATTAATAGATAGAAGAGTGAATAAGTTTGATGTGTATTATGAAGGCGTATATAAGGTTGTAGGGCTTACTGAAGAGCATGATGTCATCTTAGAAGCAGAGAACGACCAAAGGTTCACCAAGCACGCGGATAAGTTGAAATTAGCGTTTTTGTGACTAAACTGCCTTTCGCACGTGTAAAAAGACGGATTCCTATGGTAAGACTACCGCTAGTGCAGGACTCGGAGTTTGGTTTGGGGATAATCACCCTTTAAATATTTCACAACGCGTGATCGGCAGACAGACAAATGACTCTGCGTAAATAGAAGCAGCCATTATGGCATTAAATCAAGCAAAGCTAGCAGGTATTGAGAAACGGAGCATTCATACGGATTCACAGCTTCTCATTAACGGCTATTCTCAATGGCTGCCAAAATGGGAAGCTAGTGGTTGGAGGACATTAGAAAAACACCCAGTTATAAACAAATTAGAGTTTAAAAGAATGAAAAATGCCCTTCAAGCATTGGATATCCAGTGGTGCTATGAGCCGGCTCACGCGGGGTGTTATGGAAACGAAAGGGCAGATGAACTGGCCCGGACTGGAGCCCTGTGCCAGAGTCAACTTTAAGTATACTACCATAGTGGAATACAGCTCATCCAAATTCTTTTCAGGTTAACCTCGTCATGATGAGCGAGATTATATGGATGATCCTGAGAAGACTTGTCCTTCTGGGTGTTCTTGTTTCATCCCGAAAATGACCTGTGGCGTTTTCGAATACCCAATTCACCAAAAGCACGAGCATCTACTTCAAGAGGATGAATCCATTGCAACATGTATGGAGAGCCACGATTTTCTTAGAGACGAATCAGCCGCAGCAGTTCCTCGGGAAATATATCAACAAAATCCAAGCAGCTAGGAAGTACTGCGAGCTAGCACAACTCTTTCTCTGTAATGAACTACTCGATTGAAATCATCTGCAACGAAAGATAAATCTGTCAAGCCATCTACTTACTGAACTAAAGGATGCAGTAAATGAGCTGACACAACATACGGAAGCTCAATCAACCGTTGGAGTACAGCAAAATTTCCAAAGAAAACAACGCAACGTTCCATATTTTGGATTTTTAGGAAAAATAGCAGGACCTGCCATAGGAGTATTAAACTACGAAGATGGTGAAAGGTATGAAAACGCAATAGAAGATCTAAATAAGGCACAGAATAATATGTCCAAGCTCATAGGTGAGCAAGCGCATGTAGTAAGATCGGAACTGCAGAAATTATAATACATGGGGGAGCAGCGAGATGTAGAATTGGTCCAACTAAAACCGCAAATTGCTAATATTTCAAGCAATATCAATTCGCTTGAAGGTAAAATGGCCCGTCAAAATTACACTGCAATCCTGGGAAGAACATCCATCATTTTGGGATCCAGCATAGACGAGTACCAGAAGTCTATGGAGCCACTGATAGCAGTGATACAATCCGCCCGGGAAGGAAGATTGAATCCGGTGTTGATCACCAATAAACAATTATCCACTATCGCGAGGGAGGCCCAGGATCATCTAACAGATTTAGAATTTCCCGTTCCACTTCCACAAGTGATTTTACCTGATCTGGCTCGCATCTCAGCCGTATCGCTGCGAATGCAGAATGGAAGATTGATGATCGCCTTGGATATCCCCCTTCTAGAACGAATTTGATATCAACTTTATCAATTGCATCAAATACCCATAAGCCAACATGTGGTAAACAATCAGAATGGAACAGGCCAAGCCTACATTCTACCTAGGACCCGTTATTTGGCAATGGATGATGAAAAAAGACATTACCTTCACCTTGAGGAGAACATTCTCCAAACTTGTGAATTACTGCGTAGAAGGCATATTTGTCATACTACGCAAGCGTTTATGATGCCACAATAGTCAAAAGTTGTGAGGCCGAACTATTGAGACACACCTCTATTTCAGTTTTGCGTATTATCAGAATTGCGTATCTCATTTAATCAACAACCTTACTGGATTTCCATAGTATCCTTAGGAGGGTGGCTATACTCCTTGGTGAACCCAGAGACAGACTACTTGAGCTGCACAGGAAGACATACGCAGGAGATTAAGGTAATAGACACTGGTTTATTACAACTAGCACGTGGGTGCACCCTGAAGACAGAGAGCATCGTCATTTTCACATTGTCAGCAATTATGATAAGGGACGATATGCAGAAATACATTCACGGTCCAAAAATACACTTTGATGTCTTTGACATCTCCCCTGTAATGCTGAAACATCGTGAAGCCTTAATACCACCACTAAACATCAACATCAATATCCAAATACAACCCCTCCCATTATGGACTGGACTGGAGACTGATACCACATTACTTGATTTAGAGCACGAAAGGAATACTCTTAGTCAAAATCAGATAGAGGCACATAATCACTATACTCTAACTCATTCAGCCCTTGGCAGTATTGGCTTTGTTGGAATAAGTTTCCTTATATATATATTGTGCGGCGTTCTCTGATCATTCTTGGGTGCAGACTTCTACAGTATTGCAATAAAAAACAACTGACCAATTCCGTGAAGCAATCGGAGCCAGCAATTCGAATTGAAGCCTCAAACCGAAATACAAGGACACCAAGGATTCAACGTCGAACTTCAGTTGACTATGACACACCAAGGAAGGAATCCCGTAGTTTGAACTCCGTTATAACTTCAAACCCCATGGAACCAGAGAAAATAAGGGAAATAGGTGAACCACCATCCACTCTACGCCTCAAAACATAAATGTAGCCTAGGTGGATTGATGTGCAATGAAGATGTTAACTCTCACGTGAATGTAAATTTATATATTTGTGTGTATATTTCTTTTTTTAATTTTGTCAACTAACCACATGTTGAAGCGCCGTGTGTTCATTACATCAACAGTAGTTTAGTTTCTAGTATGCCTTTTTTTTCTTGTAGTAGAGGATTGTTATCTCTAAACTATGTACTTCCAAATGTCAGTACGTTAGAATGTCCGCTAAAGAACTTTAAAACATATAACCACCTGTAAGGCCGCATCATAACTGAAGCGCCGTAAAAGTAAGAAAAAAACATTTTTAGTTTAATTATATATATATATATATATATATATATATATATATGTTATAAATAATATAATAATAGAAGCGGAATAACCCGGTGCGATAAGAGAGAAATGTTATTGTTGCATTCTTTGCTGACATCCAAACCATGTTAGAGTAAATGGAAATAATCTACCACCTACACGATCGTCAAGGGATGACGATCACAAAAAGGGGGTAAAATTGTGACGCACAATAGAATAAAAATATAATAACTATTATTCTTCTTATCGTAGTAAATGCATTCATCGTATGTGCATGTGCGTGTGAAGGAAATAATTAAATTTCATGTAACCAACGACTAAAGAAAAAAACAAATGTAATCAAACAACTCTAACAGGGAGACATAAGGGAGGAAAAAATTATAAATCTTTGACATCTCTGGATAGTGAAGATAGTAGATGAAAAATACGAAAAGTCAAGAGAAAATAATTAAGCCTGAAACCATAGAATGATCAGAAACAAGGGAACTACGAGTATATCTCGGAGGTCAGCAGATTCCAGTGACATCCGTTGCCCGCGGAGTAGGACCATCAAGTCGCGAGAAATGCAATTCAGTAGTTTTTGACCGATTAGCAGCCTGTAGGTGTGACAAGTGGTCTAGGAAAAGTAGTTCCATCCCACCGACTGCTTCGCAAGTGTCATAACAACTCATCCAAGGGACAAATCTACCTGGCAGATTCTGGCCCGTCACCCGCGATTTAGTTCGTTTGTTATACTTTCCTTTTCTGCTTTTCGGGAGTGACGTAACTCCCACTAAAAGAAAACGGAAAAGTGTTTTAAGATAAACTGAATTTTGAGTATTAAATTACTTTTGGTATTAAGTAACTCTCCTATTTTCAACCAGAGGCAACGTTGGTAAAATATCATCAAATTGATCTCACACTCACACCTACACATCTATACACCATCATTTTACTAAATAAATGTAAGTTAAAAGTGAATATCAGTGTTATTAAAAATTATTACAATCAGCACCCTCACACCTAAATTCAACGGAAACGTGCTGAAAGCATACTGCAGAAATCCAATCCTACAACCCGTGAATCAAACAAGTAAAAATAATCATGTGCTTCGGTTAACCGTACGTAACAGAATTAAGGGCTCATTCGAGTCTCATTCAATACACAAAAGCCAAATTTCAGGCTCTGCATTTGAAAAAAAAATCATGGTACTGCCAGCTTTACGTTAAGCTAGCAGTACCACGGTAGAAATATCTGTTAAATCAACTTTTTTCTTTCACAGCAATTGAGGGCTCATTTAGGGCTCTTAAATTACCCCTGGCGCAATTTTTCGAAAACAACCCCTATCATAGAAAAACAACCCTAAAAAATAAACATGCACTAATTAAAAAAGTGAATACATCAGAATTAAAGGCTCATTTTAGGCTCTCCAAAGACCCCAAAATCAATTTTACAAAACCATCCCTTAACATTCGAAAACTACCCCTTACCCAAAAGTACTCACAAAGTGCAAGAAAAAGTATTGCATCAGTTCGAAATATTTGTTAGTTGTCCGAAAACATCAAAAACTTTTTCAAAAATCACCCCCAAAACTCAAGAACCACCCCGTGAAGGAATTTGGCATTAAACGGAGAAGGAAATATATCAGCAGTTTTTGCTTTTCTTGGACTGTCCACAAACAGTGTATGCCCTATACCAGAATTAAGGGCTCATGTCGGTATAAGGGACTTTATATCGAAAAGGTGTTATATAAATCTTGTTCTTGTTATTCAAGACTTTTATAATGCGTTTCGTAAGTTCAATGATATGCTACCTGACATTTAAAATATTTCGCTCTAAGATACTTTATACCAAAAAAGTGTTGTATGAAGTGTTATATAAACTCTTCCTTAGTTGCATTACGTGCAACCTGACATTTAAAATATTTCGTTCTAAGTTA
>CAKNXH010061880.1:0-13269 GCA_932178445.1 Andricus quercusramuli | reverse complement strand
TATATTACTCAGACAAACAACATCACTCTATTCCATCATCAATCTAACTTGCATTAAAAACTGTTATAACGATGAAATTGACCAGAAAAAGATTTGAAAAAAAGGTAAGAGGTTAGGCAATTGAAGAAAGCAGATGGGAAACAAGTACAGAGTGAGTTATCTGGTTTTGAATTACCAATCTTTTTATTACTATATTAGAAATAAGCTTTCGGAAAAATGCTTTTAACACAAAATGTATTTGGTTTTTGAATAATTTTGTATGCAAAAGGCCCATTTCCCGAAAAAATGTTGGTTATCTAGTTTTGTACTGCAACCCTTCAATTGATAATGATTCATAGTTACTTACGGTACAACACATTTGCAACTGAAGTGTATCGAAGGGATAGCGTCGTCGCTTGGTCGCTGCTCCCACCTGTTTTCTTTTTCTTGCCTTGATAAGGGTGCTGTGTGAGCACCGAAACGTTGGTAATATACATTTGCATGCTTTTTTATTGTGATTTGATAATAATAAGAATAAAAAAGACGAAAGAAATAAGAAACAGAAGGAAGGTGATTTGGTTGGTTGCCTTCTCATTTTTCTTTCCTCTTTTTTATTTTTATCCATAGAAACAAATTCTTTATTTTGTTTTTTAGGAATTGCAATAGGCGCAGTTTGTGGTGTTTGTCCAAATTTGATCGTTGAATTCTTGTTGTTTTTTTCAGGAATTCTATATATTAAAAACTGATTCTCGAATTTTGTGAAATCCCTAGGAATCTCATAAAACTTGAGTAAAATCCCGTAAAATGTCTTGAGATCCGTAATATCTTTAAAAATGTCTTCAAAAATGATTAAATCTTTTAAATCTCGTAAAAGTGACAAAGACGCTTGTTATCCTTGAAATCATTTAAATCAGTTAAAATCCACTGAAATTTGTTGAAAAATAAAAACCCCAGAATTATGTTAAAAGTCTCTGAAATCTCTGGAAAACTATCCATTTTTTAAAATCCCTCCAAAGCTATGAAAATTCTTTATAATATGTTCCAATCTTTAAATTTATTTTGAAATCCTCATTCCTTAAATATTGTAAAATTCCCTTAAGTGCCTAAAACTTTCATTCCAAAATTTTTTTAATTTTCTGAAATCCCTTGAAATCCCTTGAAATTCTTTGATATCTTTGATACACTTTTAAATTTCCTTGCCATTTTTAAAATCTCTTGAAATTTTCAGATTCTTGTAAGAAACCTTGAAATATTTGGATCTTTTCATATCTTTAAAGGGTCATCAAGACGCCCTCAAGACATCCATTAAAATAAATTTATTGGACAACCTCAGGACATCTTTGCCCACTGGGAATGTAAGAAATGTATATGGGCGTTTCCACGGCAAGTGTCACTTTTCTGTCACCGTGATATTATAGGCTAACCAACACTTGAAATTCAAGTTATATTAAATAAAAAATTACAGACAGACTCCCTGAAATAGAAATAAAAGCTTACAGTCATTACAGAAACCCTCCTAAAAAATACAACATACAATAGTTGGAAAAAATCCCCAAAATATACCTGTGTAATATTTGTCACCAGCTACAAATAGAATGCTTTGCATGCTCACAGCTTCTCCGCGCAATGTTTAAAAATTCTGAGAAAAATCATGCTAGTTCATTGGAGTATAGACTATAGGTTACTGAAATTTCACGGATTTAACATTGTGCTTCGATTTATAACTGAGCAAGAAAATCTCAAAGTCGTGTCACCGCTTTTACAACTCAAATCTCCGCTCCAAGGTCTGTAGTTGTGGAAAGTGCGCGCAACTACCCAGGTCAAAAATCTTGCAATTTTTTATTAGATTTTGGTGGCCAGTAGACACCATATAAAGGAAAAAGATGTGCTCCTAAAATTATCGATGTATGACACATTCAAAAATCGAAAATTTTGAATTTGGCGTAAAAATGTCCACTCCATCATCGTACTTTACTCCAAGAATACTTGAAGCACAATCTTCTATGCGCACGAAAATTAAGCAGTATGTTGGGGCGAAGAAGTTTACCAAGGATAAAGTTAATATTGCAGCGCGCACAAAAGTTATGCCCAATTTAAGGCTCAAATGTCCACTCCAGCGCTAGCAGCTTTGAAAATCGCGCGCATCAAGATAGGATTAAAGTTTTTGTTGACTTTGCTGTATTTCGGTGGCCAAAAACGTCCCCGCAAGGAAAATTCTGTGCCATCGAAATATCTAAAAAATACGCATCCTATGAAAAAAATAGCCCTAATAAAAACGTATTATTTTCGAGGGAGAAAAGCGACTGTACCCCCCCCCCCCCCCCCCCCCGGAGATTGGGGGTCGGTTTTTTTGCGTAACGAAAATAAATTTTCGAATAAAACTTACGTATTTCATAAAGGAAAATCTGAATATCTGATAAAAAATTAGTGTTCCCATTTGAAATGACGAAGTTACCCCCACTTCCGCTTCCTGGGAGGGGGGGGGGGCGTAAATTTGTTCGAAGTCGCTTTCTACCTCGAAAAAAAAAGTTTTTCTAACGGATATTTTTTTCATAGGAAGTGTACTTTTTGAGATACTTCGATGTCTCAAGTTAAAAAAAACACCCAGTATATTCTAAATCAAGAAGATGGTAATTCACACACTACTGAACAGTATCCTGAGCATTGAAAAAGAAGAAGCAACCCTCTTTGAGATTGCCTTGAGATTTGTTTTTGACTTTTTTTTGAGAAAAAATGACACTTTACGTTGATATGCCCATATACTCACTACTAGTTGTTGATTTTCTGCGATTTTTTCTTCATCTAATTCGGTGAATTCCTCAGCTGTACCCATAGGGAAACCAGTGAGAGGTTTTAGTAACTTCTTGGACAATTGCTTCTCCTGGGCAGTTTTCCTCGTTAGAAACTCTTGTACAATCATTTCATTCTGTTTAATAATAGTTTCGTTTTGTTTTCGCAACAGGCTGAAAATGTGAAAAAATTAATTAACCACATAATTTCTCGCATTGAAATGGGTTCCGCAATCAATATATGTATGAGTCATACTAATCATCAAAAATAATATAAATAGAATATTTAGAATGGGAAATAAAAAATCTTTCAAATTTTTACGAATATATCACTTACTTTAAACTTCTCAGCACTTCTTTCTGAAAACAATTATTGTTTTCTTTTTCGGACACATTGTCGAATGATTCGCTTTCTAAAATTTCGTCTGCGTCATCAGTAATAGACGTTTTCTGATTTATATTCGGGCGATTTTGAAATCCAGCAGAGGTCGGAGGAACATCAGTTTCATTAGACAGGTTTCTTATTAAATCACGTGAAAGTGCTGATGTTGCATCTGCTGTTTCATAATTTATTGACCCTTGAACTTTTGCCTTGTCTTCGCAAGCAGTGTCATTCTTAGTTTTTTTCTGGCAAAGGGAAAGTAAAATTGATAATATATTATAATTTGTAAAATAAAACAACAATTTAAAATAAATGTTAATATTGCTGTATATATAATTATATGACAGATGTTAAAAGTGACATAATAGAACGCAAAGTAGTATAATATTCTATGCCTTGAAGCTATAATAATAAATTTATATTTACTTAGGGGAGACCGGGGCGAGATGAGCATACGGGTTCAAATGAGACCCTGAATTTTCTCTCAAAATATGTGGTTTTCATTACTGTTCTTTTCAGGTCTAACCAAAATAATGATCTTGAATATCTCGCAATCAAAAAATAGACTAAATAAATTAAATAAATTAAAAATAAAAATGATTAAAATTTCAACACCTGAATCCTGTTATTCTGTCGTATTTTAAAACAGAAAGAAAATTTCAAAAATACTAGATAATATTTTCAACCCAAGGTTTTTCGTAAAATTCATTTATCGAACTTTAATGATGTCATGTATTTATACACATTTATTTAATAAAAACCTGTAATATTTGAGATTTGATCAAAATTGTGATTTGGGGCGGAATGAGCCAGGTTTATGGGGCGCGATGAGACACACATGTCCTGCTTGTCTCTGAGCACTCTTAACCTTTTTATGGAGTCGGTCGAAAACTTTCAAATGCGGAACTAAAAAATATAAATTTGTTGCAATGGTGAGAACCTATAAAAGAAAAACTACCAGACAGTCATGGTCGGAAGAGTCGATGGCTGCGGCTGTAAAATCTGTTTTACAAAAGAATTTGAGTGTTAGAGCAGCTGCAATTGCTCATGAAGTTCCGAGAGCAACTTTAGCTCGCAAAGTTAAAAACTGTTTGCAAAAAGATATTCCGGTGGAAATTTCTTGCAAGAAAGGTGAGTGATACAAGTATGTGTATATATAATTTATGAAATAAGGTCTATCTATTTAATCATAAGTCTTTGTTGTTATACGATTTTATGGTTAATTTCATTAATAAATTTTAGATGTTTTTGTAATTGCTTTTTCAGCATTATTATTTTATTTATTCACAAATTATGTTTAAGAAATATTAAACATATATTTTAATTGCAATTTCTAATGATTCCGATTAAATTATTTCAAATTAGAGTATTAAAATAATAATTTCTTTAATTTCTATTTACAAAATAAGTTTCATAATTGCAATTATGATTTATTATCGTCCAACATATTTAGTAATTTTAATTTATAATAATTTAGAGTAACAGCAAATAATTTTTTGTTAATTTTCTACCTTCAATTAAAATATTTGAAGCAAAATTGTAAAGTACAATTTTAACGTTTGTTTTATTTTAGGATTGGGATTTTCAACCGTTTTTTCTAAAGAGCAAGAAAATGATAGCAGGTACCTAACATCCATGGAGGAAAAGATGTACGGCTTAACACCATTGGATGTCAGAGCAATAGCCTTTCAATTAGCGAAAAGGCTCAAACTCAAGAACCATTTCAATCAGGAAAGTGAATTAGCGGGAGAAGACTGGTTCAATAATTTCATGAAGAGGCATCCCGAGTTGTCTCTTCGGAAACCAGAAGCAACATCAGCCGCAAGAGCAAAAGGCTTTAATAAAGAAGCTGCTGGAAACTTCTACAGTCTTCTACGTACAATGATTGAGAAATACAATCTAGCGGCTAGATTCATTTGGAACGTTGACGAAACTGGAGTAACTATAGTTCCAAAGAGCCTTCCAAAAATTATTTCTCTCAAGGGAAAGCATCAGGTAGGATGTCTTACATCAGCCGAACGTGGGTCTTTGGTGACTGTAGAAGTCTGTTTTTCTGCTAGCGGGCAATATATGCCTCTCATGTTGATTTTCCCACGCAAACGCGCAAATCCAGAATTTTTGGAAGGAAAACCAGATGGTGGGTGGGCTGAATTCAGTCCCAGTGGATGTAGTAAAGAGAGGCCTGTGCTTCTGCTCTTGGATGGACACGCATCACATGTCAAAAATATTGATGTAATTGATTTGGCAGAGGCAAATGGGGTCATTATCCTGTGCTTTCCACCACACTGCACGCATCGGATGCAGCCACTGGATGTTGGATTCATGAAGCCATTGAGTACCTACTACACCAAAGAAGTACAAAAATGGCTCAGATTACATCCTGGACAAGCAGTCAACTTGAAACAAGTTTTTTCCCTCATCGGAAAGGCTTTCGATGAAGCTGCAACAATCTCCACAGCAAAAAATGCTTTCGAGAAAACAGGGATTTGGCCTTTTAATCCGGAAGTATTCACGGATTCAGACTTTGCCCCTGCTTCTGTCTTTAAAGAAGTTGAAAACAGTGCCAGTCAACTTTCCGCGGACACTATCATTCAACCGTCTACTTCCAAAGATGTTAGGCAATCTTCGTTTTTGCAGCTTATTGATGAAGTTAGACTGGAGATTGATGCACAAACGTCTACTACTGTTCGCAAAGAGTTCGAGAATGAAACGAATGCAGAAGATTGTGAACTAAACGGTTCAAACAGAAGTCTGGTGATGCGACTGAGAGACATTCAAGCTCTAGAAGATTCGATCTTTGCGCAAAACGAAGAGGATAGAATGTCTCAGTTCGGTGTATTGATGGACCAAACGTGTAACAACATAATTGACGTTGATCTCCCTGTGAGCAGTATGGATGATTTAGATTCAACTTCCATAAATGTCTTAGGTAGAGCAGAAGCTGCTTCAGAGAGTCTCTTGGCACCGTCGAATGAAAGTGAGCTGGCTGAGTTTCCTCGTAAAGCCTTTCATAAAACGACGAGAGAAAATAATACTGCTACCCAAATTCCTAAACGCAGAGGACGCAAACCGGGAAAGACGGCGATAATCACATCACCTGAGTATAAGGAAGAGCTCTTGAAAAGCAAGGAAAAAACAAAGCCAAAACGGCAACCACGAAAGAAGAAGGAGATAACGAATCCACAAGCAATGGCTGCTAACAATGTATTAGTTCAAATTCCTTTGCAGTTTTCAAACTACCCACAAATCTTCCCGATATCCCAATACTCGGGAATGATGATGCATCAAGCTATGAACATGGCAGGTCAAATTCCAGTTCAAATGCCACAGCAATGGCCGATGCAAGTTCCACTAAACGCACCAATGCAGACTCTTGTTGCGCAGCAGGTGCAATCGCAATCTAGCCTTCTTCAGGGCTAAGAATTTAAATCTAGTCACGTAGCTAGTAGTTCAAGCTTGGAACAGTTACTTTTAATGTTTTTGAAATTTTATTTTGAAAATAATTGATCGTTCATTTCAAACTTATTTTTGAATCGTAGCGGTAATCGCAATAATAGATCAATTATATTACTGAGCTGTGATAGAATAAATCAAAGATCTTCCAGTTAATTCAATTCGTTAAATTCTAAATTTAAAGTTTTTTGAACTTCATAATTCTAATAATAATATCAACGATTCTAAAATTAATCTTAAAGCTTAGCGGTAATTTGTGCTATGTACTGTGCAATGGTAAAGTCAACATATATGACAATAACACTTGTGTAAGTTTTTCTTTACCACGGCCAAAAAAATTCTTGTGTTCAAACTTTAAAAAAAAGTTTAAATCTTTAGGACTGTGATTATACTGTTAGAGGTTAAAAATGTTAAGAGGTTACAGTTCCTATTTGTTGTAAGAATAAATAAAAGAATTGTATTAAACTGATCATGAATTGCATTTATACTTTCAAATATTTATAAACCCGTTCCCCTGAGTAATAAGACTAAATGATACCTACAAAATCACAAAAAAATAAACTTCTACTAACAAAAAATAATGAATAGTTAGCGTGTCTCATCTCGCCCCAAGATGTGTCTCGTCCCGCCCCAGGGCTGGGGCGAGATGAGACATATGCACGGTTTATAATTTTCATATTTTTAATGCATTTAATATTTTTTAAACACTTCGTCCTTCATAAAATTGATACCTGAAGGTTCAAATAATGTAAAGAACCACTTCGATTTTAAAAAACTACTATAGATTGCAAATATATCACTGAAAATGATTACTATGCTCATCTCGCCCCGGTCTCCCCTACGAATTCTCATCCAAAACAGTGATGTTGGAGTTCGAGTTCAACTTTACATTCAGAGCGGACATTTGACGAATTGTGCCCAAAATGGTTCAAAACGAAAGCTCTCGCAGGCGCATCAGCAATGAAACATCTTATTGACAAAGGAAGTCGTCAATTTCTCATCAGAATTCCACCTTCTTCAAGTACTTCTGAAATTTCTTGCAGAAATTCTTCGTAAAATTCAAATGGATTGGACGGTTTATGTCTTCCTTGAAATATGCCTACTATAATAGGCCTACTATCTTCAGTATTGCATATTCGATACTGATGTGGCCAGAACTGATCCAACCCATTATCCACTTTAGCACCATCCGTACTCAAGTCAATAACTACATTGTCTGGTAACTTATTTCCAGGAAGACTTTCTAATTTTTTAATAAGGGTTTTTTAAGCCAATATGCATGTATTGCCCTCCTGCTATGTGTTGAACTTGTGTACAGCCCACAAAAGTTGTAGTGTTTAGGACAGTCTTTGCATCCTTGGGTAAAGAAATGAGATGAAAAGGAAACTGGCGCAATGTTTTTAACAATATGTTTCCTTGGCTACGATTAATATTGGCTGCTAGGAATGCATTTTTTAAAGCCCTTCTCTGTACAATCGCAGGATGTTGCGGTACATAAATATCTGTATTTTCATCCTCGGAAACACTTGATCCACTGGCATCAGAGTCATTTGCAATTCTCGCAGTAATATTAGGATGATCAAAGTCTTCGTCGCTATCTTCTTCATGCGAGCTTTCAGTTTCAGCGTGAGATGAGGGTTCTTCTTCCAGAAAATGTTGCACAATTTAACGAACAAAAGCGTTTTCATCCAAAGTTTCATCCTCATGAGACATCGAGTCTTCCTGATTCTCTTCGACAAGCTGCCTGTTTTCAAGGATGTTGTCCAAACGCCTCTTCTTATGTCTCGGAGTAAGATCCGAGAATTTTGTTAACTTTCCGGACATCACAAGCTTTTCCCTTTTCTAGATGAAGTTCCTGACGAGAGTAATTTCATAAATATTTGTTGTTTTTTTTTAATAAGGGTATGAAATTGAAAAAGGTACCTGATTTTGAAGAGACGTGGTGTAATTATACGATCTAAACTTTATAATGTAATTCCAAGAAAACTTTAAAAAAACTTGTCAAATATCCGGGGTTTTGCGAGATCCTCGGATCAACGAAATGTATAGGAATGAAGCCTTTTGCTGAGGGAATAACTATTTTCACGGAAATGATTAATTTTTCGAAAGCGAGAAATCTGCGGATAGCAAAAGACAGAATTTGAACGGCGAGAACCGTTCGCAAATTTATTTTTTTACTCACAATTCTGACATGACAGAAGTATTTCCAGAGGCTAGCTAATATTCGAAGACCCAAATCTTGATGATGGCGAACCTAAATTTCGCGAAATACGTCGCGAAATGGAGAAGAATGTGGAACAAAATTGAGATGTCCTGTGTATGTGAGGACCATAAGACTGTATTGGTAACCAGCAAAGCAAACTCGTCTACAGACCGGCTGACAAATTCGCGCTCCGAATCTTCAATGCTCTGAAGTCCGCACCACACATTGCCACTCGCGAAATCGTGGCGCAAATATTTAAAAAGTTTTTGAAGACAGCAACTGCAAATGCACCAATTTTATAGATAAATCAATTAATGATTGTATGTAAATTTGCAAATTTACCCAGTTTCAAATTATAACTTTGAAATTATGGTTTGAAAATTTTGAAATTATAAATTTATCAAGTTATCCAGCAATAAATTCCGAAACCATCAAATTCGATTTCTGGAATTTCGAAATTAGGCCCTCTGCAAATTTATTTATAAATTCCAAGTTTATCAAGCGGTCCAACTATAAATTAATTATATGAAGAAGCTTGTAACGGGGGACACGGATTGTGGTCATCTTTTGTGAGTGAAGAGGGCCTCATTTGAGATAAAAAAAAGCTGAAACAATTTACTAAGATGGAAAGCGGTTTACGAGAAAAAAGGGTTACAAGAAATTCGCACAAAACAATACAACTATCCGTTTGAATTATAGGACTAAAGAGTAAGGAGCGGCGGGGTAATGGTCTAGGTTCAAGGCTACAGGATCTGCCGTCATGCGTTCGCGTCCTCGTACTCTCGTCTTTTTTTTTGTTTCTAATTTTCTTTTTAATACATTACCGTGAATATGCATAAATATTATAAAAATATTAATAAATATTAATATTTTTAAAATTGAGTGGAGCAACAAAAATCTTTTTTGTGATAAGCTTTTGGAAGGCGGGAGTGCTAAAAAATGCCCTTTATCCCCCAATAAATTATCAATAAAATGAAGAACATGAATAAAATCAATAAAATTAATAAAACGAATGAAACGGATAAAATGAATCAATAAAATCAATAACATCAATAAAATCAATGAAATCAGTGAAACCGATATCAATTTTATTTTATTGATTGATGTTCTTTGATTGTTCGATTCATTTTATAAATTCATTTGATTATATTTTTTAAAAAATCGTATATTTATATTGAGGTTCTTTATTTTATTATAAAATACAATGAAATGAATCAATAAAATCCATAAATTGAATGAAATCACTAAAATCAAGAAAATCAAATTATAATCAATAAAGTCAGAATTATACTGATTTCAGTGATTTCATTCAATTTAGTGATTTTTTTTATTCATTTCATCGTATTTTTAATAAATTAAAGGGAATCAGTATGAATATCCGATTCTTTTATTGAAAAATACAATGAAATGAAGCAATGAAGTCAATAAATTGAATAAAATACGAAAATCAGATTATTATCAAATAAAATCAAAATAGCACTGATTTGACTGATTTTAGTGATTTTATTCAATTTATGGATTTCATTGATGTTCTTGATTTTTTTATTTTTCATTTTATTGTTAATAATTTTATTTTTTTGTTTTTAGTGATTTTATTGATAAACTTGATTTTTTTGATTAAAAAATAGAATAGAATAAATCAATACAAGCAATGAATTGAATGGAATCACTAGAATAAATAAAAACGATTTATTATCAACAAAATCAATGAAATAAACAACGTCAATGAAATCAATAAAATCCATACAATAAAAAAATTAATAAAATCAATTAATTGAATAAAATCACTAAAATCAGTATAATTTTAACTTTATTGATTTTCTTGATTTTAGTGATTTTATTCAATATATTGATTTTATTGATTCATTTCATTCAAAGAACAACATCAATCAAATCAATAAAATGAAATTGATATCGGTTTCACTGATTTCATTGATTTTATTGATTTTATTGATTTCATTTATTTGATTCATTTTATCCGTTTCATTCGTTTTATTAATTTTATTGATTTTATTTATGTTCTCCATTTTATTGATAATTTATTGGGGGATAAAGGGCATTTTTTAGCACCCCCGCCCTCCAAAAGCTTATCACAGAAAAGATTTTTTGTTGCTTCACTCAATTCAAAAAATAATTATATTTATTAATATTTTCATAATATTTATGCATATTCACGGTAATGTATTAAAAAAAATTAGAAAAAAATACGAGAGTACGGGGACGCGAACGCATGACGGCAGATCCTGTAGCCTTGAACATAGACCATTACCCCGCCACTCCTTACTCTTTAGTCCTATAATTCAAACGGATAGTTGTATTGTTTTGTGCGGATTTCTTGTAACCCTTTTTTCTTGTAAACCGCTTTCCATCTTAGTAAATTGTTTTAGCTTTTTTTATCTCAAATGAGGCCCTCTTCGCTCACAAAAGATTACCACAATCCGTGTCCCCTGTTACAAGCTTCTTCATATAATTAATTTATAGTTGGACCACTTGATAAACTTGGAATTTATAAATAAATTTGCAGAGGGCCTAATTTCGAAATTCCAGAAATCAAATTTGATGGTTTCGGAATTTATTGCTGGATAACTTGATAAATTTATCATTTATAATTTCAAAATTTTCGAATCATAATTTCAAAGTTATAATTTGTGCATTTGTATTTGTATTTGTATTTGTATTCATTTGTGAAAAGTTCCTAGGGCTAGATAGCCCTTTAAGGAACAGGTGATACATATTAACATAATAGAATATGGTAGCAATCGGTCGGACGATTAATGAAAAAATAAAAATAAGAGTTGTTATTTAACAACAATACTATACATAAACGTAAGTAAATATACATAATTAAAAGAAAGTAGATACATGTACAATTTTGTATATATCACTATTACAGATGGGCTTAAGTATTACCAATGAGTAATTTCAATGGTAGAATTTGAGGTGTTTAATAAGTAAGCAAAAAGAAGTTTTCTGAAGTGATATTGTGACGGTGCATTTCTAATAGTAGGAGGTAGAAGGTAGAAGGTAGAAGGTAGTTTATTCCAAAGACGGGCACCACGAATCATAAAAGACCTTTGCATTTTACACGTGCGGTGTGGTAAAATTTTTAGTACTTTTTTCCTTTCACGGAGTTTGGAATGTGTCGGTTGATCTTTGTCAATAAAATAAAAGAGATTAAACAGATAACGCGGAGCTTCATTAGTAAATAGACTATAAAGCAAGTTACCCATATGAAATTGCCTTCTCTTGGCGACGTTAAGAAGTCCTGCTCTTTCTCTGTATAGAGTAATATGTTCACTTTTAGGGATGTTATAAATGAACCGAACGCAAGCATTAAGCGCACGCTCAAGTCTGACATTCAGCTCATCAGTAACATCATCATATGCCACACAGCCGTAGTCAAAGAAAGGAAGAATGAGGCTTTTAACTAGGAGGATACGAGTAGGAGTGGGAAGTGATTCTTTATTTCTGTTAAGCTGCTGGAGGACTCGAAATGTTTTCCTCGAAATATCTGAAACTTGTTCCTTCCAAGTGAGAGAACGATTAAGAATAAATCCTAAATCTTTTGCAGAGTCCACAAACGGGATGATACGCCTCTCAATCAATAGCGGAGGTAGGGTGGCAATTGTTTCGAGTGATGGAGAGGAAGAAGGGCCTATGATTATAGTCATAATTTTAGCAGGGTTAAGAGTGAGACCACTTGTCGAGGACCAGTGCACCACCATATCAATATCCTCCTGTACCTTTCGGAGTAAGCTTTTAAGAGTAGCAATAGGTCCGGAGAGGTAAAGCTTAAAATCATCAGCATATTTATGGTAGCTGCAGTAAGAAAGCTCTCTACGAAGTTCAGAGGTATAAATATTAAAGAGAGTGGGCGCAAGAGAAGACCCCTGAGGAATACCACTTCTGACCTCCACGCAATCAGACCGCTCGCCATTGCTAAGCTGTACTCTTTCAGAGCGGTTGCTAAGATAGGATTCAAACCATTTAACCACCATATTAGAGAGGTGTAGCGATTTAAGCCTGGCCAATAGTAGTTTATGGTTAACTGTATCAAATGCCTTAGAAAAGTCGAAAAGAACAACAACCGTAATCTCCCTTCTATCTATTGCAAGTTTAATGTCAGAAGTTAATTTAAGTGAAGCTGTAAGTGTACTATGCTTTCCACGAAACCCGGATTGCATTGGGTCCATTAAATTGTTAATTTCAAGGTGTGCCGTAAGTTGCTGGTGGACGTTACGCTCGAAAGGTTTAGACAAGGCACTAAGAATGGAAATAGGTCGGAAGTCTTTAGGAGTTGTAGGATTAGACATTTTGGGAATAGGGCGAATAATCGCTTCTTTCCAGGTATCAGGAAATATACCCACCTGGAGAGATGCGTTATAAATGTGCAAAAGAATAGGGCCAACGACTGGCAATGCAAGGCGAATCATTTTCATTGAAATTCCATCAGAACCCTGTGC
>CAKNXH010061879.1:42293-56088 GCA_932178445.1 Andricus quercusramuli | reverse complement strand
TTAGTCTGCAAAATAAACTTAGGGCGGGGATGGAGAACAAAGAAAACAAAGAAAACGAAACAAACACGAATAAAAATTGAAAATTTACAGAGACAAGAAGTGGAAACAGAGTTCCAAAAGAGGTTAACTGAACGCATAGATAGGGCAACGTGGGAAGCGCTTATAAGCAATAAAGATGTAGAGGGCGCGTGGACTTTATTACGGGATATCATTGTTAAAACTGCGACCGAAGTATGTGGTACGGCATTTGTAGGAAGAAAATCTGGTGATGCATGGTGGAATGAGGAAATTGCGGCAGCCCAAAAAGAAAAGAAAAAAGCGCACAATAGAACGCTGAACATGACAGGTCTTAGCGATGAGGAGAAAACTAGACTTAAAAATGATTACAGACACAAAAATAGGAAAGTTAAACGACTAGTCAAAGAGAGTAAAGAGAAAATCAGAACAGAAGAAGAGAACAAAATAAAAAACTGCTTTGAAGGAATTATGAAGCTATTATATAAACAGTTGAAGGAAAGTAAAAGTACAGAGTTTGCTAGCATGAGAAACAGTAAAGGCGAAATGCTATATGATATAGACGGGATAGTAGACGCTTTAAAAGATTCTTTTAAAGAACTATTAGGAGGTGAAGGTATAGGGCAACAAAACTGCGACATGGAACATAATGCACTAGAAAACCCAATTGAAAAAGTCTGTGTCACTGATGTCAGAGATATAATTAAGAACTTGAAAAACGGTAAGGCTGCGGGTATAGACAATATTAGCGCTGAAATGCTTAAATACGGTGGTGAGTACATACCTCACAGGTTGTGCGAATTAACAAATTTATGTATCGAAACGGGAGAAGTCCCAGACGATTGGAGAAAAGCGATTATCGTACCAATATACAAAAGAAAAGGAGATAAAAGCAACTGCAGTAATTACAGAGGTATCAGCCTACTAAGTACCGTAAGTAAAATATACTCAAAAATACTTATCCGTAGGGTAATGGAAATTACAGAAGAGAAGATATGGGAAGTCCAATGTGGATTTATGCCAGGAAGGTCATGTACAGATCAGATATTTAGCCTAAGACAGATCACAGAAAAAAGCTTGAGAGTAGGAAAGAAAGTTTTCTGTGCATTTATTGATCTAGAAAAAGCATTCGACAAGGTAAATAGAACTAAACTTTGGGAAATCCTTAAAGAGTATGGAGTAAATGGAGGGCTCCTGCAAGCAATAAAAACAATTTATACAGGCAGTAAAGCGAGTGTAAGGGTAAATGGGAAACATGTCTAAGAACTGCCCTCTTCGACGAAGAAGGTGTAAATCTCGAAACCGTCAAGGTACGTGGGTTAGCTTTCGCAGATGACAAGATTATTATGGCAGAATCAATCGATTAGAACAAGTTGACAAGTACGTATATCTGGGTAGCCTATTCACTAGCGACGGAAAAATAGATGGGGAGTTAGATAGGCGCATAAATAAGGGTAAGCAGGTTATCGGTAGAGCAGGGTCCATCCTCAGAAATAAAAACATATCAAAAAAAGCTAAAATGGCCATACATAACTCTATCTTCGTACCAACTGTACTATACGGTAGCGAGACATGGACCTGTCAAGAAAAGGACAGGAGCAAAATCAACGCGATCGGCATGAAACCTCTCCGCATAATATGCGGGAAAACACTGATGGACAAAGTCAGAAATGAGACAATCCTCAAAGAATGTGGTACACAAGAGACACTAGTTGACATATGGGAAAGAAATCAGCTAAGGTGGTTCGGACATCTTGAAAGAATGAAAGATGAACGACTGACGAAGCAAGTGTATAAAGGTAAAGTAAATGGTAGAATGCCCAGAGGTAGACCGCCGAAAGAATGGTTAGAATCTGTGAATGAGACATTAATCCGAAGAGACGTAAGAAGCCATAGGAACACAAGAGCTTGCGTGAAGAAATGCATGGACGTGAAGGAAGCTAGAGTAGTATGCCAGGACAGAAATGTGTGGCGACAAATAGTTTGTAAACAGAGTGACAATAGTGTGAATGGCGCCTGAAACAGAGACTTTGGATACTAATGGGCCCAAGTGGGGAACCATACATAACAATTTTGTGAGGTTCCTCACTTGGGGTGATCGCTAGAGAGATTGATCAGCAACCTGGGTCGGAGCAGTGTTGCGGAATGAACGTGTCATCTAAATAAATGACACGAGAATTCCAGATCGATCTAAAACACCTATCCCTAACACCTATAAAACTCCTATATACCTTATGCCCATATACCAACCTACTCTATACCTATACACCTGTTTACTATTCCCCACCCGGCAAGTCACGCCTACCCCGAAAGGGAAATGGCTTAATGGTATAATAATAATAATAATTATGAACTCTGATATTGGTATCAGCCCCGAGAGTTATATTTACTCTGAGGGTTCCAAAATTCTTAGAGTTCCATTAACTAAGGAATTTCGATAAACTCCGGGAGTTCTTTCACTTTTAAGAGTTCTATGAACTCTGATATTCGTTCAAGCCCCAAGAGTTCTATTCACTTTGAGGGTTCAAAAATTCCTCGAGTTCCATAAACTCCAGAATTTGCATGAAGTCCGGGATTTCCATGAACTCCGGGAGTTCTATCATTTTTGTGATTTCTATGAACTCCAATCGTTGTATGAGCCCCGAGACTTCTATTAGCTCTGCGAGTTTCGAAATTCCGAGAGTTCTATAAACTTCGGGATTCTTATAAACTTTTAGAGTTCTTCAAATAGCTGGAGTAATGTGAACTCTGGGAAGTGTATACATTCCGGAAGTTCTATAAATTACAGGAGTTCTGTAAATTCCGAAAGTTCCGTAAACTCCGTGATTCTCATAAACTCTTCGAGATCTATCATTTTAAAAGTTCTATGGACTCCGATAGTTGTTGCCCCGAGCGTTCTATTTACTTTGAGCGTTCCAAAATTCCTAGAGTTCTATTGGAGTTTAATGTACGGTGGGAAATTAATAAATTTCAGGAGTTCCATAAGCTCCGAAAATTCTGTAAATTTTAGAAGTTCTATCAATTTTGAAAGTTCCAAAATTCTGGGAGTTCTATAAACTTTGGAACCTCTACAAATTTCGGTGTTCCATATATCCCAATAATTCCATAAAATTCGTGTGAATAATGAAATACGTGATTTCTATGAACTCTGAAAATTTTATTGATAATGGGAGTTTAAATTTTCAATGAGTTCTATAAATTTCGGGATTTCTTCAAACTTCAGGAGATCTGTGAGCTTTTAGAGTTCTGTTTATTAGGGGAGTGCCAAAATTTCGGAAGATCTATAGACTTCGGGATGTATACAAACTAAGGGAATTCTATAAACAGCGAAAGGTTTTTTAACGTCAAAAGTACTATAAAATCCCGAATTTCCGCTAACAGAGTTCTATATAAATAAGTGACTTTCAAAATTCTTGAAGTTCTATTAACTTTGAGAGTTTTTTCAACGCCGGAAATTTTCTGAAATCTTGAAATTCTATCAACTTTGGGATTTACATAATTATGGGAGTTTCAACATTCTAGGAGTTCTAGAAGCTTTGGGATTTTCACAAATTTCAAGATTTCCACCATTTCCACGAGTCCCATGAAATCCGAAATTCCCGCAAACAGAGTTCTATAATTATGTGACTTTCAAAATTTTGGAAGTTCTATAAACTCTGGTATTTCTACGAACTTCGGGAATTCTACTTAGTTATTCCAACTACGGAAGTTCTATAAACTTTGGGAGTTCTATAATTATGGGAGTTTCAAAATTCCGGGGGTTCTATAAGCTCCAGGATTTCCACAAGCTTGAAGATTGTTACCATTCCCACAAGTTCCATAAAGTCCAGGATTTCTATCAACTTCAAGAGTTCTTTTAATCCTGAGATTTCTGTCAAATCCGGGAGTTATATAAACTGTGAAAGTTTTTCTAACGCCTACAGTAATATAAAATCCGGAATTCCCATAAACACAATTCTATAGTTGGGTGATTTTCAGAATTCTGAGGGTTCTATAAACTTTAGGTTTTCTACGAACTTCGGAATTTCTACCATTTTTTGGAGTTCCATAAAATCAGTGATTTGTATAAACTTTGAGAGTTCTTTTCACTCCGGAAGTTCTTTGAACTTCTGAAATTCTATCAACTTCAGGATTTGTATAATTATGGGAGTTTTCAAATTTCGGGAGTTCTATAAGCTTCAGGATCTTCACAACAATCAAGATTTTTAATACTTCCATTAGTTTCATAGAATCCGGAATTTCTATAAACTTTAAGAGTTCTTTCAATACCGAGAGTTTTGTAAAATCAGGGAGTTCTATAAACTGCGAAAGTTTTTTCAACGCCGAAAGCACCATGAATACCGAAATTTCCATAAACAGAGTTCTATAATTATACGACTTTGAAAATTTTGTAAGTTCTATAAACTTTGGGATTTCTACAATTTTTAGGAGTTCCATAAAATCCGTGCTTTTTATCAACTTTGAGAGTTCTTTCAACTACGGAAGTTCTATGAGCTTTAGGAGTTCACTCAGAGCCGGAAGTTCTTTCAGCTCCTGAAATTCTATCAACTATGGGATTTCTTTAATTATGGGAGTTTCAAAATTCCAGGAGTTCTATCAGCTTGATACAATTTTTTTGTTTTTTCTACAATTTTCATGAGATTCACAAAACCCGGCATTTCTATAAACTTTGAGAGTTCTTCTAATGCTGAGAGTTTTGTGTAATCAAGGAGTTTCATGAAAATAATTTATTTTTTTTTTTTTAGCTCACCTTTGGATTAGTAATATTATAGAATTTGAGCTCGCTTTCCTCGCCGTTCAGCATCACAAAGACGGACTGCTCGCTAGGTAAATCTGGAACAGATGGTTGATTTTAAAAATTAGCAGACACTTTAATTTTCCGGGTTATTTATTCCTCTTGTATAAACTTGTAATTCGAAAGCCATATTGGTTTTTAGTTTTTAATTTTCAAATCTTTAATTGCAAAAAAGGGAGGAAGGAGAGATACGTGGTCAAAATAATTTTTTTTTTTATTTGAAATCAAAACATCTTTCAGTTGGAAAATTAACTATTATATTTTTCGATTAAAATTCATCCTTTCAAGTTGAAAGTTCAACTATTTGTTGTTATTTGTTTTTTGTTTATTAAAAATTAATTTTGCCATTGAAAATTCAATCATTGGCTTGAACATTCAACTTTTTGGTTCAAAATAAACTTTTTTGTTTAAAATTCATATTTTGGGCTCAAGCATCTTGTAGGAAGCTTGCCTTCCTAGGTGGGAAATTCAACAGATTCATAGAAAATGTCACTGTTTTGTTGAAAATTCTTTTTTTACTGTTGAAAATTAATTTTTTATAATACAAATTTAATTATTTAACTTTTGTTAAGATAATCTTTTTTAGTTAAAAAATTCAACTATTTGATTAATAATTTCAGTAGTTCATCAAAAAATAATCTTTTAAATAGAAAATATTCCTTCTTGGCTTGAACAATTGTTTCAAAGGATTGGTTTAAACAATTAATCATTATTCCTAATGTTGTTCAATTTGAATAATGCTAGAAAGTTGCGGTTTTTTCTGAAATTTTCAACTATTTTTCCACTATTCAATTGTAGTGAGTTGATAATTAATTCAATCAATCAAAAATAATCATTTAAACAAATAATGATTGTTTATAACTATCTTCTTCCTTGTTAATTCTAGATAGTTGCGGTTTCTTCTGAACATTCTAACTTTTTACTCAGTGAAGCATAAAATAATGCAATATAATAAACATAATTGTTTTAACAATTTACCATTGTTAATAACTATATTTTTTGTATGAATTTTTTGTCAAATTTTCGCTTAGAGCGACATAATAATTGATGCATTCATACAAAATAATTTTTTTAAGTATATTCTATTAGCATAATATGTCGCAGTCCCCATGAAGTTTAACACGTATTACCCCTAAGAAAAAAAGACATTTTTGTAAATTTTAGTCAGAATCGTCAATTAGCTGAATCAAGTAAAAACTTTAAATTTCTCTCCAAAATTAGCCACTATATAAGCACGAAATATTACTTTTTATATATCACCCCCACAAGTCTGTTTTACAGTGTCCCAAATAAACCCCATAAGTGAAAAATATGTTTTGCTAGTTTTTGGCGCTAATTATAATTTTTTGGGGTTTTTTAAATGCAAATCGTTTCTAATACATTGAGTACTAATTTGGATTCATTATTAGATGTTCACTTAAATTTTTTAAATAACTTATTATTGTTTTTAGCCATTTTTTCTTAGAATAGTTTATGAAGTCGCGGTTTTTCCAAAATTTTGCCACTTTCTGTCAAATTTTCAATTAGAGTGAAGTAAACCTTGATTATTGTTGACAAACATAATTATTCATACAATTTATTATTATTGTTGACAATTTTATCTTTGGATAGTGCAAGAAATTGCGGGTTTTTTAATTAAATTTTTAACTTCTTGTCCTTTTTTCACTTAAAGTGTGTTAATATATAATTCAGTTGAGAAAAAATAATCATTTAAACAAACTATTTTTGTTAATAACTATCTTCTTGTTTATTAATGCTAGATAGTTGCGGTTCCTTCTGAAATTTTTAGCTTTTCACACACTTTTCACTTATTACGGCAATACATCTTTCAAGTCAACAAGCACAGATGTTCAACTAATGTATTATTGTTTATAATTATCCTTTCTTAGATAATTGCTAGAAAGCTTCCGCTTTTTCTTAAATTTCAAACTTTTTGCTCATCTTTCATTTAAAGTATTATAATAATTAATTAAATTTAGCAATCATAATTTCTTAAACAAATTCTTATTGTTTATAACTATTTTTTTCTATATTCATGTTTGATACTTGTGTGTTTTTGATATTTTCCCCTTTTTATCAACTTTTCATTTAGATCTAGGCAACAAGTTATTATTCAGGGTGTCTAGCAGTTCTTCAAACACAAATTCCAGGACTTTTCCAGGTTTTCCAGAGAAAAATACATTTTTCCAGGTACTTTTTTACAGTAAAAAAAAAAATAATTCTCAAGAAACATAGTAGAAATTGTAAGTCTAATGGAAATGGAAAAGTGTCATATGCGAAATTTCTCATACTCCCCTAAAATCTGATTTTATAGTAAAAAAAAAACGTTTTTTTGTGCATTGTTCATTTTATTAAGGTGAAATATCATGATACTAGGATAGAAAATATTCAAAATTTCTCTTTTTTTAGCTTTAAAACAATTTTCAATGAAATAGTTAAATTCTCAACCAAAGAGTTATATTTCAAACAAAAAAATTAAACAGAATAGTTAAATTTTTAACCAAATATTTTAACTTTTAACCTGCAACTATAAATTCATAACCAAAACGACGAATTTTCATCAAAAAAAATTAATTTTCAACCAAAAAAAGATAAATTTTCAACAAAATAAACCAATTTGCAAGCTAATAATAATAAAATAGATTTTCAACCGAATAGTCGAATTTTCAACTAGAGACGCTAAATTTCTATCCAAAAATGGAATTGTTAAATTTGCAGTGGAAAAAATTAATTTTCGTAGAAAAGAAAGGATTTTCAACAAAATAGTTGAGTCTTCAACCTATATAATGAATTTGAAGAAAATTAGTTCATTTTTCAATCAAGTAGTTGAATTTTCTATTAAGAAGATTTTTATTTTCTACCAAAAAAGATAAATTTAATGAAAAAAATATTAAATTCCAACTAAAACTGAAATAGTTAAATTTTCAGCAACAAAAATAATAATAATAATAATTTTAATGCGCAGAAAAAAAGAATTGTTGACAGAATAGTTCAAATTTCAACAAAGAGAATGAGTTTTGAACAAAATAATTCTACGCTCAACCAAGAGGTTGAACTTTAAATAAAAAACGTTGGATTTTTAATGAAAATTTAATAGTTAAATGTTCGACTAAAAACGATCAATTTTTCACCTAACATGAAATACTTGAGTTTTCAATTCAAAAAATTAATTTTCATACAAAAATAAAGTTTTTTCAACAAAACATTCCAATTTTCAGCCAATAAAATGCTTTTTAATGAAGGTATTTTTAATTCCAACCAAGTAGTTGAATTTTTAATAAAGAGAATCAATTTTCTAACAAAAAAGGATGAAATTAAAAAAAAAAAAAGGATTTTCAATAGAATAGATAAATTTTTAACTAAAGAGTTGAATTTTTAGAACAAAACAAAAATCAACAAAATAGTTTAATTTTTATAAATAAATAGTTTAACTTTTAACCTACAAAGATGAACACTTAACCAAAACGAAGAATTTCGAACCAGAGGTGAATTTTTAATTAAAATAACGAATCTAAAATTCTGCAACCAAAGAATGAGTGTTTAATAAAGTGGGTAAACTTTTAACAAACAAACAAAAATTACTACAAAACAGGTCAATTTTCAAGCCGAAATTATTAATTTTCTACCAAAGAAACGTATTTTTTAATAAAAAAGGGGAATTAAAAAAATGGATTTTTCAGCCAAGGCAGGAAAAGCTGTGAGAGAAATCAACCCTCAAACAAATTTTTAAAAAGGAGGTTCAAGTGTTACCCAAGTAATTCAATTCTGAATTTGAAAAATATCAATTTTCAGCCAAAAATGAAATACATAGTTACGTTTTCAGTTTAAAAAAATTATTTTTGAACCAAAAAATGGCATTTTTGACCAAAAAGATGAATTTTCTATCGAAAAATATGAATTCCCAACGAATAATGTAATAGTAGATATTTTGAATAAAAAGTATGATTTTAAATAAAAATTCTTAAAATTTCAACCAAATAATAAAGTTCTTCACTAAAATAATTACAGTCGTCAGGACGAAGCAACTGTAAGAAAAGAAATGAAATCACAAGACAAATAAATTACAAACTAAAATAATAACTATTCTCAAACTTCATTTCCAAAATTTTCTAAATTTGCCCTGACCAATTGTTTATTTGCTCCAACCATTAATATTCAAATATATTTTCGATTTCGAATTACTTCAAGGAAAATTTAAATTTAATATGATCCACATAGAAATTTCCATAAATACTTCAAATGTTTGTTTTATTTCAGAATAATATATTCACAAAAGAAAGATTGTTTAAACAATGATTCTTTCTATTTATAATTACTTATTTTCTTTATAACTATAAGGATATCTATGCTTGCTAACTTGATTATTAATTACTTTACTAAGTAAAAAGGGGGTGAAAATTTAAAAATTTCAGAAAAAAACCGCTACTATCTGGCATTAAGATAGATAAAGATGGTTGTGAACAAAACTTGTTTGAACAATTATTTTTCCTACATTTAATGAATCATTAAATCATTCCATGTGAAAAATAAACAAATAGTTGGAAATTGCAAAAAAAATAGCAATTTATACCATACTTGAAAAAGAATATTATTTAGAATAATAATAACTTGTTTAACAAATTATGTTTTGTTAACATTCATTAAGTCTCACCTCACTCTAATTGGAAATCCAAAAAACAGATGGAACTTTTTGAAAAAACCGCGACTTTTTATCTCTATTCTAAGAGCAAAATGCTCAAAAAATAATAAATTGTTTAAACAATCGTCCGGACAATATGCATGAAAATTAAAAAAAAGCCCCCGGGCTTTTGAAATTAACATGGGGTTTTAAATGGGAAAAGCTCGATTTTCAAAAAAAATGGAAAAAAGAAGTACTTGTTATACATTTTTTGTCAAATAAAGTATTGTCACCTCTTGAGGAGTACTTGAGGGATAATTTCCACCCAATGACTTTTAATTTTGACACACCTGAACCCCTTTAATTGTGCCCGGAAAATGCCCCAAAAAATGCAAAATAGCAGTTTTCTATCAAATTCATGCTGAAGGTGGTATTTAAAAAAAATGTAACATTAATTATTTTTAATCGATAAGTGATGAGTTTTAAAGTATATTTTTAAATATTTTAAGTGGCTTGAACAATAAGTATTTGTTTAAACAATTTTTTCCCCCTGTAAATCGTGAAAAGTAATTATCTTTCTTAATAAATCGTACAAAGTTGATGAATGTGAATATTTATAGTTCTTGTTTAACTAATTTGGTAATTATTTAAACAATTTTTATTTGTCTAAGCAATTTTTTCTCGCTAAAATCGTAAAAAGTTATTATTTTCTGAAAATAATGACAGAATTAAAGAATATTGAAAACAATACATTTTTGAAGGATCGTTGGTAATTATTTATACAATTTTGATTTGTTTAAACAATTTTTTCCCCCTGTAAAGCGTAATAAATTATTAATTTCTGGAATTAATGACACAATTAAAGGAATTTAAGAGTAATATTTTTTTTCTACAGAATATTTAGCAATTTTAAAAATAATTTCTATTTGTTTGAACAATTTTGGTTTTTTTAAAACTTTTTTTCTCTGCAAATTAAGAAAATTTATTCCCTTCAGCAATTAATAACTAAATTAACGAATTTTAAGAATAATATTTTTTTGCTTAAGATCATTTTAACGAATATGATCTGAAAAAATCACTACTCATAACAGACTGCAAAAATGGTTTATATTACTGATTATTCATGATTATTAATTGTTTAAATAATTTAAAAATATCTTAAGCAAAAAAATATTATTTCTAAAATTCGTTAACTGTGTCATTAATTGCTGGAAAGGATAAATTTTCTCGATTTGCAGAGAAAAAATTTTTTAAACAAACAAAAATTGTTTAAACAAATAAAAATTGCTAAATATTCTGTAGAAAAAAAAATATTACTCTAAAATTCCTTTGATTGTGTCATTAATTCCAGAAAGTAATAAATTGTCACGCTTTACAGAGGGAAAAAATTGTTTAAACAAATCAAAATTGTTTGAATAATTACCAAAAATCCTTCAAAAATGTATTGCTTTCAACATTCTTTAATTGTGTCATTATTTTCAGAAAATAATAGCTTTTTACGATTTTAGGGAAAAAATATTGTTTAAACAAATAAAAATTGTTTAAATAATTACCAAATAAGGTAAACAAGAACTACTGCTCTTGACATTCATCAACTTTGTACGATTTATTCTGAAAGATAATAACTTTTCACGATTTACAAGGGAAAGAAAATTGTTTAAACAAATACTAATTGTTTGAACAACTAAAAATTATTTAAAATATACTTTAAAACTCGTCACATATCGATTAAAAGTAATTCATGTTAAATTTTTTTTCAAAATACCGTCTTTAGCATGAATTTGATAGAAAACTGCTATTTTGCATTTTTTGGGGCATTTTCCGGGCACAAATAAAGGGGTTCAGGTGTGTCAAAATCAAAAGCTATTGGATGGAAATTATTCCTTAAGTACTCCTCAAGAGGTGACAATACTTTATTTGACAAAAAATGTATAACGAGTACTTCTTTTTTCCATTTTTTTGAAAATCGAGCTTTTCCCATTTAAAACCCCATGTTAATTTCAAAAGTCCGGGGGCACGGGCTAACGTTGAAATAAAAAAAAAAGAAATGAAATTTCTTTTTCCGGAAAACGAACAAAATGGGGGGTTTTATCACCAAAAATCGAAAGTCGAATTTTTACAGATATAAATTTGGACCACCCTGGTGCACCCCAATGGTGGCAATATAGGCCTAATAAGTATAGTACGGTACGCCCTATAAATAAATATACAAATCGAAAAAAATAGTGAAATAGATCTTTCGAGTTGGAAACGTCTCTACGACAAAATGATGACGTCGGAAGTGACGTAATCTCGGTTCTAAATACGTCTTCGATGGGTCACGTTTACGATGCAAGCCGAAATCCCAGAGAGCGCAGGAATCACGAAACCGATTACTACTGACGGACGTTAAATGTCAAGTCAAAATTATATTAACGTCCGATCAAACGACCATTCCCCCATAAACTGGCACACAATTCAACCAGGAAATCAAAAATTCCATTCAATTTTAATAATAGACTCCTACACTTCCTGCGGCTGATAATAAACAATGGTAGTAAAGGAACAAAAAATTGAAAATATAATTTATTATTTATAGTTTTTTCAACTACGTAATTTTTGAAAATTCGCAAAAACTTTCTGCTGAAGATTATCTTTTTAGTGATAAATTTTATTGTTTGGTTGAAAATTCAACAATTTTCTTAAAAAGACATCTTATTTTTGGAAATACAACTGTTTTGTTAAAAATTTGTCTTTTATGGTTTAAAAATTCATCTCTTTTTGTATAATTAATATATTAATCTTTTGCTCAAAATTCATTTTTTTTGCTGATCAGTACACTCAAATATTTTTTGGATGATAAATATTTTTTCTGCAATTTTTTTTTTTTTTTAATTTAAAGACTTTTGGTTGAAGATTTAGTTGAAAATTCGTCTATTTTCTAGAAAATTTGCTTTTTGCTGAAAATTTGTATTTTTCTTCAGAAAAGTCTACTGAAATCCTTTTGGGTGAAAATTAAATCTTCTTTTGAAAATTCGTCTTGCTGATTTAAAAATTCACCTGTTTCAGTGGAATTTGTATTTTTGACAATGCAACTTGACTTATAGTTTACAATTCTTATTTTGGTGTTGGAAAGTGAACTGGAATCTTCTTTTGATGAAAATTTAACTTTTTTTTCCAAGTTTTTTTTGAAATTCTTCTGTTTTAAAAGAAATATTTCATCTTCGTTGAATAAAAATGCAAGTGTTAGGTCGAAAATTCAACTCTTTTTTAAAAAACTGTTTTTCTGATTTCAAAATTCAAAATCCAAAATTCTTAGAAGAAATTACATCTTTCTTGGATAAAAATGCAAATTTTTGGCTTAAAATTCAACAATTTTGTTGAAAAGTCATACTTTTTGGTTGAAAATTCTGCCGTTTTGTAGGTAATTTAACTATTTTGTAGAAAATTTACTTTTTGGTTAAATTCAATATTTTTGTGTTGAAAAGAGAACTGAAATCTTTTCTGGATGAAATTTCGACTATTTAAAAAAAAAATCAATTAAAAATTCATCTGTTTTAAGAGAAATTTCATATTTCTTCAACAAAATGCAACTGTTTGGTTGAAAATAAAACCATTTGTCTGAAAAATCATACTTTTGGCAGAAAATTCTACTGTTTTGTTAAAAATCAACTATTCCGTAGATAATTATCTTTTTGTTCAAAATTCATATTTTGGTGTTAAGAAATGAACTGAAAGCTTTCCTGGATGAAAGTTAAACTTTAAAAAAAAATGTTTCTTTTTTTATTAAAACTTCATCTGTTCCAGTACAAATTTCATCTTTCTTGGATGAAAATTCAACTATTTCATAAAGAATTCAACTATTTCGTTAAAAATTCATCCCTTTTGGTTGTAAAAATTCCTCTTTCCGGAGGAAAAATTTAATTTTGTTCGCAGAAACTTATTTTTGTTAAATAATTCATATTTTGATCTTAAAAAGTCAACTGGAATGTTTTCCGGATGAAAATTCAACTATTTTTTCAAAATTTGTTTTCTTTTCAACTAAAAATTCATCTGTTTTGAGAGCAATTTTATCTTTTTTTAATAAAAATGCAACTATTGTGTAGAGAATTCAACAATTTTGTTGAAAAGTCATCATTTTTCGGTAAAAATTCAACTTTTTGTATTAAAATTCAATTTTTTTTAAGAAACTTATTTCTTGATTGAAAATTCATGTTTTTATCGTGGAAAGTCAGTTAAAATCTTCCTTAACAGAAAATTCCACTATTTTTTTTTAATTCATCTTTTTGATTTTCAAATTCATCCGCTTTGGTAGACATTTTTTTTATGAAAATGCAACTTCATGGTTAAAAATTATTCATTCTTGCTTGAGTATTCTACTATTTCAT
>CAKNXH010061879.1:8471-42193 GCA_932178445.1 Andricus quercusramuli | reverse complement strand
GAATTTATATTTTTAGGTTGAAAATTCAACTACTATGTTAAAAATTTAATTATTTTGTTAAAAATTCAAGTATTCTGTTAAAAAGCCATTTTTCTTGTAGAAAATACATTTTTTTGTTCAAAATAAATTAACAAATTTAAAAGTTTGAAATTTGTATCTGAAATACTGTTCTATTACGTTTATAAAAAATTCTATGTTGAAAGCTGCATTTTCAATCAAAGGGTTAAATTTTTAAATAATAAAAATACTACAAATCAACCAAAAGAGTTTGAAAGCATTTTGAATCCAAAAGGACGAATTAAAAAAAAACAGTTGAATTTTTGACTAAATAACTCTAATTTCAAAAAAATAGTTAAATTTTTGAAGAAAAATCTGAAATTTCAAACTACAAACATGAATTTTCAACCAAGATGATTAATTTTCCATTGAAAAACGAACTCATAATAAAATTCATGAATTTTCAACCAAATAGTACAATTTTCAACTAAATTAAAATAATTTTCAACCCAAAAGTCAAATGATTGCACTTGACTTTTAAAGCTGAAAAGACGTATTTCCAACTTATAAAGGATATTTTTCATGTATTCATTCATAGAGCAGTTGAACTTTGAATAAAAAAATATGATTTAAAAAAAAGTGAATTATTTACTAAATAGTTGAATGCTCAAATGAATAGTTTAATTTTCAACCAAATAATTGAATTATTTACTATAATAGTTGCATTTTTAAAGAAAAATATGAATGTTCAACGAAAATGTTAACATTCCATCAAATAGTTTCATTTTTCACTGAATAAAAAAAAATTTATTTTCTACTAAAAAAGAAAAAATTTGAACAAAATACAACCAAAAACAATGAATTTTGAATTAAAAATATAAATTTTCCACCAAAAAGGAAGAATTATATTCTTAGTTAGAAAAATTAATTCTCAACAAGAAAAAAGGGGAATTTTTAACAAAATAGTTCGTTTTTCAACCAAGGTAATGACTTTTAAACTAAAATGGTGAAACAGAAAAAAAAGAATAGTTAAATTTTCAATCAATAAAATTTATTTTACACTGAAAGAGACGAATTTTCAACAAAATATATACATTTTTAACCAAATAGTTGAATTTTAAGCCAAGATGATTAATTGTCTTCCTAAAGACAAATTTTAAACAAATTACATAAATTCCTCCCCAAATATTTGATTTTTTAAAATAAAAAAATCAGTTTCCAACCCCAAACAATAAAGTGAAATTTTTGCTTAAAAATTCATCTCCAATAAAAAATAAAAAAAATTTCTAGAAAACAGTTCAGTTTTTAGTTCAAAGTTTATTTTTAACAGTATAGTTGATTTTTCAACCAGATAGATAAATTTGTGATTAAAAAAGATATTTTGTAACAAAAAAATTTCCACAAAGATGTTCCATTTTCAAACAAAGAGATGAATTTTCAACTCAATTTATGCAACCTCATCTAAAAAAATGAATTTGTAAGAAAGAAGTTCAAATTTTAACCAAAGAGTTGAACTTTCAACTTAAAAATATGAATTTTCCATGAAATATGTAACAGTTGATATTGCAAGGAAAAAGGATTTAAATTTTAGTTGAATTTACCAACAAAAAAAGACAATCTTTCAATAAAACACTTGAATTTTCTATCAAATAGTTCAATTTTCAGTGTAAAAAAAAAAGGAATTTTTAAAAACAAAAATGTATTTCTAACTATTTTTCGAAAATAATTACAAAAATGAATACAAAATTACAAATGTACATTTTCGACCAAACATTTGATTTTTTTTTCAAATAAAAAATATCGCTTTTTACCCAAAAATAGAATAGTGTCATTCTCATTTTAAAAAAACATTATTTTCCAATAGTAGAATGAATTTTCTACAAATCAGTGGAATTTTCTATCTGAAAATATGAATTTACAACCAAATTGGTACATTTTCAGTTAGCAAACTTAATTGAGAAAAATTAATGTTTAATTATTTGGTCCTATTTTTAACCAAACAGATGAATTTTCAGTGAAACTTATGCATCTTGAATTGAAGAAAATAATTTTTAAAAAAGTATTTCAAAATTCAACCACAGAGTTAAATTTTAAACTTAAAAAGATGAGTTTTCAATCAAAACTGTAATAGTTGATATTTCAAGCGAAAAAGGTTTCGAATTTGCATTAAAAAAAAAAAAAATAAATTTAACCAAAAAATGCTTACGAACAACAAAATATATGAATCCTCCACTAAAACGGATCATTTTCCAACAGTTGAACTTCAATTTTTTTTTATTCCAACCCGAAAGTTTCATTTTTAAGCTGAAAAATTGGTTCAATTTTCAACTAAAAATTTATTCCAAACCAAGCCGTTGATTTTTTAACCAAATAGTAAAAATTCTGTATGAAAAAAAATTTGAACAAGAAAGAAATCAATTTTCAAGAAAGTAGTTCTATTTTCAAACGAAGAGATGAATTTTCAAATAAAATTGGGAATTTTAACTCAAAAAATGTGTTGGTGAGAAGGTGCTTAAATTTCTAACCAAGGCGTTGAATTTTCAACTTAAAAATATGAATTTTCAACAAAAAACAAATAAATTTAACAAAAAAAAACTTTTTTTAAACAAAATGAATCCCCAACTAAAACAGATAATTTTTCAACCGAAAGTTGCATTTTTGAACCGAAAAAATGGATTTTCTAACCAACTCGATGAATTTTCAACAAAAGACAAATATTTTTTATAAAATAGTTAAATTTTCAAACTCAAAGAATACATTTTTGATTAGAAATGAAATAGTTAAATTTTCAGTTAAAACTATATTTCTAAACCACAAAAAAAAACATTTTCAACAAAGTAATAACACTATTGACCAAAAAATGTTCAAATTTCAACAATGAAAATTGAATGAATTCCTAACTTGAAAAATATTAATTTTCAAGGAGATAGTTGAATTTTGAACCAAGTCGATTGATTTTCTACCAAAAAAGACGAATTTTCAACCCAAAAATATGAATTTTCAACTGGAAACTTAATTTTCAACTCAACACCTGATTTTTTAACCAAATAGTTGAAGTTTTAGTCGAAAAATCGAATTCCTAACAAAAAAAATGAATTTTCAACAAGTTATTTACATTTTCAATCAAAGAGATGAATTTTTGACTAAATTTATGCATGTTGACCCAGAAAAATAAATTTTTAAAAAAGTAGCTCAACTTTTAACCGAAGAGTTGAATTTTCAACTTTAAAAAATGAATATTCAAAGAAAAATATAAACATGGAAACAATAATTATTTATTTTGAAGGTTTCGGATGAAGTCACGTTCTGAACGATAGATTTCGAAAATCAGAGTCCACGGTTTGGTAACCACTTAAATAAACAATTCTGCACATGTTCATTGCGAAATTGTTATTAATCAAGAGATTTGTAAACCTCAAATGACCTTCGATCGAAAATAATATTATTGACATGCGCAAGTAGTGACCTGCCAACATGTCAAAAGGAAGCATCGCAATTGCAATTTTAGAATTTACAATTTATACATTGAAGACAAAATTTTAATCTTCCTTTTCAAAAATAATTAAACAAAATTTTTTCTTCTTTTTGATCAAATATAAATACATAAAATTAACATTTTTCCTCGTCTAAATCATAAAAATATTTAAAATAAAAAATTTCTTCATTACAGCATAAGAAAAATGTTTAAAATAAAGAATCGGCTTCGCCTTTACGCGATTAAGATATTAATATAAAAATATTAAAAATTAAATTCTTTTAAAAACTTTATTTAAATCTGAAGAAAAATGTCTGAAATTGAGAATTTTAGCTTCTTCAACTTTTTAAAAATAATAGTAAAAATGTTAAAAATTATGAAATTCCCTCTTTCAATTCGGAAACTAATTAATTGCTAAAATTTATTTCCTTCGAACAGAATAAAAATATTGAAAATGGAAAAATTCTGCTTTCCCCACTTCAAATAAAAAACCGCAATTAAAAAAATTTTCCCTTGTTTCAACTCAATAAAAATGTTATTAATAATAATAAAAGATTTGATAAATTTAAGAAAATTGAAAATAAAATTTTAACTCTTGAAACTTGAAAGAATTTCAATCTGAACTCATTAAAAATTGATTAAAAACTCATTAAAAAGCGTGCAAAAAAAAATATTTCTCCTCGTACTCAGGATAGATGTAACAACCGATATTCGAGCATGTTTCATTCTTTTAATTTGTTCAAATCATTTACAATATTTCAAAAAAACGTAATTATTTGAAAATTTTTTATGGATGTTCAAATAGTTTATGTTCTTAATAATAGAAAATAAAAATAGAATTTTTCATTTAATTATATCTGGAATTCAAAACAATGGAAAAGAAAAGCAGAGAAAATATTGTTGATAATTTTTGAAAATGGATTTATAAAAGGATAAGTCTTTAACGAAACAAATGAATTTAAAAAAAAATTTACACAAGTAGTAGTGTTTTCTGCGATAGTTCAAGTTTATGAAATTCGAATTTTTAAGAGGATATTGAAATCCTTAACAAAATTACATAAATTTCTAAACAAAAAGTTGCATTTACAATAAAAAAAGATGAAATTTCGTCCACAAAGATTAATTTTCCACCAAAAAAGACGAATTTTCAACAAAATATATGATTTTTTGAACAAGGTGTTGAATTTTCAATTAAAAATATTAAAATTATCACACAAAATAGTAGAGTTGAATTTCCAGTTAAAAAAAATTGATTAGAAAAAATTAACAAAATAGTTTAATTTTCTACCAGCCAGATGAATTTTCAACTAAAATGATGAATCTTCAAATAAAAATATATATTTACATCAATGTTGTAGAAATTCTAACCAAATTTTGTATGTATTTTTTAACCAAAAATATCAATTTTTTACTAATATAGTTGAATTTTTGAGCCATCAAGAAGATATTCCAAGAAAACAGTTGAATTTTCAACTGAAAATATGAATTATCATCTAAGATGATAAAGCTTCAACAACAAAAAAATGAATTTTCAACAAAGTAGTTCAACTCTTAGATTAATTATCAACAAAAAATATAATATTTGATATTTAAACCACAAAATATTTTAATTTTGAATGAAAAAGGGTTGAATTCATCTAATGAGATGAATTTTTAACGAAATAGTTGGAATCTGAACAAAAAAATATTGTTATTATCTACCAGCAGTAATTCTAATAAATGAAGATGAAATTTCTACCAAAAAAAGATTATCAATTCAAACAAACAAAAAAATTAAGCAAATTAAAATTTGAATAAAAAAAGTAATTAAACCAAAAAAATAAAAATTTGAATTGATTTATTTTTAAATATTATTTATTGATTTGCTTTAAGGTTATATAAATATATTTCTCCTAGATTACTTTTATTTTGCAAGAGTTTGAAAAATTTCAGAAAAAATTTGAGTGGTTCGAAAGATATTGAAGACTTTTGACGCTTGGAAAAAATTCAAGAATATTTTATAAATGTTCGGAATCTCATAGTTTTTAAATATTTTTAATCTCTTGAAAATGAAAAAAAATTCTCAATAACTTTCAAATCGACTCGAAATATTTCTAAAATTGAAACCTTATGAAAACTTTGAACAACTTCAAAATTTTATTTATAAATCTACAAAAATATACATTTTGTTGGAATTTCGTAATAACTCCCAAATATCTTTTAAAATAATTCCCATTTTACGTAGAATATTTAACAATCTTTTCAAAATTGAAATAATGGCCTCAAAATCTTCCAGAATCCTTTTTGATAATTTTGTGAATATTTGATATACCAAAATTTAAAAAAATATCCTTTTAGAATAAGTATTGTAAAATAAAAAATCATTGGAAAATTTTCGGAGAAATCTTAAGAAATTTGTTAATTACTCTGGATCCTTCCGAAATTCTGGAAAAGCTTTTTAATTTCTTGTTCGTAATCTTCAGAGATCTAGATTTTGTTTGGAATAAAATTGTTTTTGTATCCACTCAAAACATCTCAATATCTCCTGAAAGAATTGGATTTTTTTTTAATTTTGTGAACCTACAAATTTTTAAATTTTCTCTTTGAATGAATTTTCAACCGAAAAACAACGAATTTTCAAACATTTAAATTGAACCAATAAAAAAAATTGCAATCAAGGAAGATAAATTATAAACCAAATAGTTAAATTTTCAACTGAAAAGTATATTTTTGAACCGAAAATGGATTTCTCAAATTTTCAGTTAAAAAAATTAATTTTCAACCAGTTAAATTCAACCAAAAAACACAACTTTTTAAGCAAATAGTTGAATCCTCAAACAAAAAGATGATTTTTAAACTTCTAAAGAAAAAATTCTGAGATGACAAAAATTAATTTGTAACCAATATTAAAACGAATTTTCAACAAAACACTTAAATTTTCAACAAAAGAAGTGAATCTTAAAAATATGAATTTTTGACAAAGTAGTTCAACTTTGAATCAAGTAGTTGTAGTTTCAACGGAAAAAGATTAATATTGGATCAGATAATTCAATTTTCAACTAAACGGATGAATTTTTTACCAAAACAGTTGAATTTTTCATCATCTTGAAAATTCGACGAAATTCAAAAGAAAAAATGGAAACAGCCACCTAAAGCTTGTTTGTATTAAGTATTAATAATTATTAATAATAAAGAATCACTATTTATTCTTTAGATTTGTTCTTAAGGTTATATAAATATAAAGGTCCTGAAATTTTTGAGAGAACTCAAAAAGATTTTTGAAAATTTCACGAATGTAAAATCAAAATTTCAATAAAAAAGGCGATCTTCACACAAACAGTTGAATTTTTAAACGGAAAATGTGAATTTTCAACAAAAAAGATAATTTTCAACTAAGATTATGAATAGTCCACAAGAGAAAGTACTTCTGACCATATAAGTTATATTTTCAATCAAGTTGTTGAATTTTCAACAAAGAGACGAATTTTTGCCAAAAGATGTAATAGTTAATATTTCAATCCAAAAATATTTTGTTCTCAAACCAAAACTAGTTTAGTTCATAAAAAAAAAGAATTTTCAAGAAAATAGTTGAATCCTTAAACAAAAAGATCAATTTTCAACCAAAAGGATAAATTTTCTGACAAAAAGACGAATTTCCAACAAAATAGTACAATTTTTAACCAATGAGATGAATTTTAAAGTAAAAAAAAAAATGATTTTTCGACCAAACAAGAGAATTTCCAATAAAGCAGTTTAAATTTTAACCTAGAAGTTGAATTAAAAGAAAAAACGAATTATCAACGTCAAAAAAAAATAAACAATTTTCAATCTGATTTCTATATTTTTATTAACAACGAAATTCAGTCTAGAAAAAAATGAAGGCAAATTATAATTTAAGGAAAGAATATTTTTCAATGAAAAATAAATACTCGGGATGATTATTCATTCCTTACTTTTCTTTGCTTATTTTCTTTAGGTTATATCAATATAATTGTTCTACTATTTTCAAAAAAAGTAAAAAAAAATTTTAATATGTCGTAAAAGTCTCTAGAAAATTTCTAAGAATTTTCATTTTTTTACAGGATTTTAGAAAATTCTGGGAAAAGTTTGAGTCGTATAAAAGATATTGAAGACTCTTGAACGCTTCAAAACGACTAAAGAATATTTTACTAATCTATCAGAAACCTTTCGAAGTTTTAAAATATTGCTAATCTCTTGAAAATTCAAAAAGTTCCTGAATATTTTTTAAACTGACCCGAATCGTTCCTGGAATAGCTTCAGAATTTTCCGGATTAATTTTCGATAATTTTGTAAATCTTTTAAAATGTTTTAAAACCTTTGTGAATTATACTTTTAAAATTAATTGTAAACCCCATTTTTCTTGACAGTATAGGAAAATTCGCAATATTGTTCATAAAAATTCAATTCTGTTTCTGAAAATCTGCTTTAGATTTGGTTAGAAATGTTATTTTTCGTATAAATATCGGATTATTCGGAATTATCCTTTCCAGTGACTAATAAACGGAAGCCATAGGAAGTGTAAGCTAATTCGGTAAGAATTTCAGGAAAAGCTAAATGGATAGTAAATTCCCAGTTCGCGGGACGGATTTGAAATAGACGAAGCCGGAGCGGAGTGAGAAAATCAGACGATGAACAGACGCGAGTCTCTCTATGATGTGCGTTTAAATAGCGCAACGCGTTACAAATTTAAACGCGACACGTGTTCCTAGACTTTTTTTTATCACTTCTCGGTAAATAACGGTTTTGCTTAATTTTCCACCGCAAAGTCTAAACACACTTCCAATTCCCAATTTTCCGCGACCCTCTTCTTTTTCAATTCTCCTTGGCCTCGATTTCGTTTTTAAATTAAGTGAAAAAAATTTATTTTCCACCTCTGTCAGGCTGCATCGAGAGCGAATCGATTATTTTGGTACAAGAGAAGGTATAAATAGAGAGCGAATTAATGAGTTTATTGGCTTCTAAAAAAACAGAAGAATTGTGGAATTTTATTATTTTTTTGGAAAGCGCACAAGTTGGTGCTTCAAAACGTGAATAGTCCAGTAGAATTAGCGTTCCTGAAGGACCAAAATATAAAGAGACAAATTTCTCCTTGTTTATTCTCTTCCAGCATATTTTTCCGAATTTCAATCTTCTCTTTCGGCATATTTTTCTCTTCTAGAGAGAAAATTACCTAACTTGTAATTTTCCGTTACGGCACGTTTTGCAGAATCTTTATTTTCTCTTCCGGCATATTTGATAAAATTTTCATTTTTATGTCCTGTGTATATTTTTATTCCGTAGGGAGGAATGTTGCGGTACATTTTGCCGGATTTTAGTTTTTTCTTGCGGTATATATGGCTATATTTTCATTTTATCTTCTGGCATATATTTTTTTTTACAGAGAAATGAGTACCTAACCTTTCATATTATATTTCAGCATCTTTTCCAGGATTTTGATTTTCTCTTCCGGCATATTTGATCGGATTTTAATTTTTTCTGTTGACAAACTTTTCTCTTCCAGGAAGAGAGACAGAGAGGGAAGTACCTACCCCTTATTTTGACTCTCTAACAAACAAAAATGTTGAAAACGTCTTTTTTGAGTACCGCCTTCTTTATTCGCATTTTTAAAACAAATCTTCAGAAACTATTGTTTTCCTTACTTGTTCTATTTTGAAGTGTTTCATATAACAAATAAATTGAAACGTCAAAAATTGGAACAAAATTCCTTTCCGACATGAAAATTTCCGTGATAAAAATATGAATTTTTAACAAAATAAATGAATTTTCCAAAAAAATATGACTTTTTGATTAATTTGATGAATCATCAAACGGAAAAGACGATTTTTCAACAAAATAGTTGAATTTCCAAGCAAGAAGGCAAATTTTTATAGAAGACAGTTGAATTTTCAACCAAGAAACATGAATTTTTCAACTAGATCGTTTCTATCATAGAAAATAAATTTTTAATCTAGAGGAACGAATTCTTTATCGAAAAGACGAATTTTCAACAAAAATTCAAACCGCCAAAAAGTTTCCAAATAAAACGAAAGGAATTTTTCAAAACAGCCTAATTTTTGACAAAATAGTTGAATTTTTCACCTACAACGATTGTTGAATTATCAAACTAAAAAGATAAATTAAAAAAATTAAAAACAATCATATATCCTAAATTGAATCTAAATCCCATTCGGACATAAAAATTGCCGTAACCTGGTGAGGTCGGCTCCACCATCCCGAACCCCTGAAGTGTAATTTGTAACCAGAATATGAATTTCAAACAAAAAAATCAATTCTCGACAAATATGACTTTTTAATAGAATCGTTGAAGTTTTAAACATAAAAGACGATTTTGTAACAAAATAGTTGGATTTTTAACCAAACAGTTGAATCTTCAACCTGCAAAGATGAATTTTCCACCAATTTGTCGAATTCTTAAACAAAAAATATTGTACGTTAACCACAGACAGCTGTATAATTTAACAAATAGTTAAACCTTCAAGCGAAACTGACAAAATGTTTTAGATGAAATTAAAATTTTCCATGAAGGAAGATAAATTTTTAAAGAGGGGCGAATTTTCAATTCAAAAAGACAAATTTGAAACAGTACAGTTGAATTTCCGAATAAATATATTTTAACAAAATTGTTGGACTTACAATCTAAAAAGATGAATTTTTTAAATGAAAATTAATGAGTAACATAAAAGATGCATTCACATGTTTTTAATAACAAGCTAGTTAAAACATCAAAAATAAAAATTGGTCAGTCAAGACCAAGGATATTCCAAATTCAATTTAAAAAAAGTTGAGTGAAAATTCAAACTTCCAAAAGTCCACTATTTTTTGTTGGAATTAAATTCCATTTTGACATGAAAATTGCCATAATCAGACAATCAGACAACGTTTGACTCCACCAAGTGTAACCTTTCTAGTTAAATTTTCGAAACAGAAGACATTTTCAAAAATCTTTACCTTTTTAAACGATAGGGACAAATTTTCAACAATATAGTTAAATTTTCAACCTGATAGTTAAATTTTCACCCTGAAAAGATACATTTTAAACCAAATTGTCCAATTCATAAAGAAAAAAGGTTAATTCAAGCTAAGAACACGAATTTTTTTAGAGGATAGTTGAATTTTCAACCAAGAAAGATGAAATTTCAATCGAGCGGTACGAGTTTTCTATCCAGAAACGCAAATTTTCAACAAAACGGTTGGGTTTTTGAAAAGAAATATGATATTTTGACAAAACTGTTGAATTTTGGAACTGAACAAATGAATTAGAAAAAAAAACGTTATTAACTAAACACATACATTGAGATGTTTCTGATAGCAATTGAATCAAAATTTTCAAATGTTAAATGATTCAGTTGAAACCAAAGATATGGCATTGATACAAAGTCGGGCAGAAACTCAAAAGTCCCATAATTTCGCCATTTTTCCTAATATTCGATAAAACATTGGTACTTTTGATGTTTTCAAAGAAAAAAAAGTTACACGTTTTTCTACATTTCTTCTGAAGAAAAATGTAAAAAGAAATCTAATGCGTCAGACTGACGTCTGTTTAGAATAATATGAATTAACAATCTCGCAAATAAAGTTCAATTTTTTGCAGAAACAATTGATATTTTTTCAACAGATTCCATGTTTCTACATTCCAAAGAAAAATTTCTGCAATGTACGTTTTTGAACCAAAATTTCAACATGAGGATCGTCAAAATCCGTTTAGCCGGTCACAAGCAAAATGTTGATCATATGTTGTAGCGTTAAAGTTTTTCGAACATAAGGGCTAACAAAAAATTAGCGTTACAGCGAAAAAAACTACTTTCGATTTATGGTGGTCTACTTGAGATAATTTTTTAATTCGACTATGCCAGACCAATACTGCAATGCTATATGGGTAATTGTCAAATTAAAGGAAAACTTGAAGCACCAGTGATATCACATTAACTTATGAACTCATACAGATTCTTTTTATTAGAATAAATTCTCATTATCATCATCTACAAAATTGTCAGTTTTTTCCCCATTTCTGTTCATATTCACTGCAATTTAATATAAGAACACCCCAAACGTCATTACCGTACGTCGTCCAAACCTCACTTTGCACACGGATAAACTGATTTTCTCATTCCTTCAGACAGTAACTGGAAAAATGCTCAACGTATCAGGTTTGTAAACTTTAGATAAACATAAATTTAATTTATACACATTTTTCAAGTCAAATAAATAATATTGTAAAAACCTTAAAGTCTGTCCCTCGATTTTTGTTATTTCAGACGTCATTGCCGTACGCGTGTTTTTCTCGTAAAGTATTGTAGCTACAGTTGAGTAATGGATACTGAAATATTAAGCTGATCGTTTAATACAAGATACTATACAACTGAGCTCGAAATATTAAGTCCTTTTTTCATGAATCCGATATTAAAACTGAAAAGTGCATTTTTACAACAAAAACGTCATTCCCGTACGTGGGTTAAAAACAAGTTCAGAGTAAGAAAAATTCATAAAAACCATTTCGTTACTTGCTCAGCGGTGATTCTTTCATTAGTAGGTGACTTTTTATGATTGAAGTCTGTTGTTTTTTTAAAATAAATATTAAAAGAGGCTAAACTTCATCATTTTTCTCGCATAATTCCCGTAGGGTACAACATCAGAGCGTAGACTGTTAAAAATTCCCGCATAAAACTTCCACTAAATGTATTGGAAGTTTATTTCCGAAATGTAGAGTAACGCTACAATACATAATGTTGTATTTTTTAAATGCAATGGATCATGCAGCGATACATGGATCAGATGAGGCGCATGCGCACAATTTTCGACTTATTAACGCTACAATACATGTATTGCAATTTCGGCATTCCAATACCGCGTTTGCAATTTTGCCTTACGCTTGTATTGTAGAAGTGTTGGAGAATTCCACACATTTTTAACAGTGTACGACTGCTTATACGCATGTGCACGTGGATAAGGTAGGCCGGTTTGTTTACTGTTTCCCAACCTCTGTTTATAAATATACATATATCAAGAAGTGGGCTAAATAAGTCAATTAGAAAGGAAGAGATGTGTGGGAAATTATATTACAACACAGGTAGATAGATTTCTCATTACATCTGAAAGGTGATCACATTCTAATATAAAAATTTCATAAAAAACGTAATTTAATTCAGTTTGCCCTACACCTGTTGAATCTTCATGTGTTTATATTTTCAATTTTGATAACAATGGAAGCATAATTCATTACTCAGTTACTTAGTTGGTGTGTGACATGATGTTATCAACAGATTTTAATGCATTTGAAAGACTGCATAATAAATCATGTAAATAATTTTAGTGAATGTTGGATTCTTAATTGTACTATAGTCACGTTTCCATTTGTGCAATTTAAAATGTGTTCATTCAAATAAAAAATAATAGTGACAATTAGATTTTTAATTTATTGTGTCATCTTACTTATATTCAAAAAGATTATCTGCAATAGTTATAAATATTTCGTTTTTCCTAATGGCATGCGTTACAGTATTCGCTTCTCAACTTTTCAAAAGCTCGCGCTCTCCTTCATCAAACTGCTAACCTCAAAACCACTTTCCGTATTTCATATATGAATGTCATTAGTATTTTTTATTTTTAAAACTGCCCCTTCTGGATTATATATGTGTAGATGTGATAAGATCGATTTCCGTTATGAAATATTTAATTTTTAGTAATAATGTGATTGCCACTGTACGTGCTAAAATTTGCCAACAATTTGACAATCACTCATATAGGTCACTTTTTTGGCTTCAAATACTTTTTTTTGTGTGCCTGTGTTTAATAACTAAACAGATGAATTCATATATTATAGACATGATAGATACTTGTGCTAGATATGGAATTTAAAAAGAAATTTCCCAAAAACTCGAAGTCCGGTAAGTCTGCTTTGTTTGAATTTTTGAAAAATGATAGAAATTTCTTCACTATCAAACAATCATATACGTACATGTCAAAATGCGTTATTTGAACGTTCCAAAAACTTTCCTATGTCAGACCAAATGATGTTCTAAAAACGTTCCATGTTCCAAATACGTCCTTAAAACGTCACTGGTACATTGTATGTTTAAGGAACGTTATTTGGACTGACTCAGGACGTTTCTGAGCCGTTCTAATAATGTTCTTTAACGTGTGTGCCCACTGGGGATATTTTATTAGCTGTAACCTTTGGAGACAAACAAAAGTTAAATTAATAATCAATCAAATTGTCAAGTGCCAGACCTTTCTTTGGTAAAAAAAAAATCAAAATGTATAAAAAAAAGAAATAAATGGGAAGTAAAAGGGAATACAAAATGCTCCGGCATGTTGATGGCAAAGCTCAGCCCCTATGCTGGATAATAGTAGAGGGAAATGGTTCGATTTCTGGAAAGATTACTATGGAAATTCTAATTACTAATGAAGATTTCTGACATTTTGAAAAGTAAGAGTTAAATTCATTACATGTCTTACAAATTCAAAGTTAATGGGACAATATTTTCTCAAATTGATTCTACATAGTTTTGAATAGCTTCAAAATCAGGGGACTAAGGTAACCTAAAAAGTTTACAAAGGTTCTGAAAATTGGACTTGACTAAATGCTCCACACTATACTACAAATCTGTTAAAATGAAAAGGGAAGAAGGAGGGAATTCGACCTAACTTACATCGGATTATTTTACAATTATAATTCGAATTCATTCATGTAACTTGAATTCAATCAGGTGATTCTAAATTCAATCTTATTAAATAACTTACTTTTGAAGCATAAACACAAAAATAAGATAACATTTGAAAAACTTCTCAATCAGATTTATCAGAATGATTTTCTTTCTCGCCACACGGAAAAAATGTATCCGGGAACAGTTCCTGAAAATTTCAGGCTGAAATATGAAGAGGAAAAATCTTATTTGTGCGATTTAATTTCCATCAATTCATAACTTCGCATCTCAGAAGATTCAAACCCTCGAAAAGACTGCTGACTCGTCAGTTTCTAAACATAAACCAGGTGTGCGTAAACACGCGCGGCGATCAGGGCCAAACAAAAAAGGTATTATAAAACTTCTAGCTACTCATCCGACGAGCTCGAAGCACACATACGAGCGCACACACGCACCGCGCGATTGGGCGAGCATGTGTGCGGGCGACGGTACAGGCGAACTGACTTTCCAGTTCCCAGATTTGTAGGGCAAGCTCATGAGTGCTCTGAGAATCTTTTCCCGATCACTGGTAATATTTTTGTAATTATTCACGCAAAAAAAAAGTGATGAACCGTTTTAGAATTTTCACATAGAGTTCGTCAATTCTCTCTCAAAGTTCGGGAACTATTTACGAAAATACATCAATGTACGATGAACTATTCTCATATCAGAGGCCTAGCTACTATTTGGTGTCTTCTTTACGGATAAATATTTTCCGTGTACGGCTGTCTTCTTCGAAAGCTGCTGACGAAAACGTGAACGGTTACAGGTTTTTTTTTGTTCTTGACAACGTTGTTCTCTTAGTTATCGGCTGGGTTTTCTTTCTCTTCTGATTGGTCGAATTTCCCCACACTCCACAGGATCTCAATTGAAATTTAGGGCCGTTTTCTTCAAAGCTGATGTTCTCTAATTCAATTTCAGTTGTCTTCTGGATGAATTGGAATAATCCAATTTAATTTGGTCCAAAAGATGGCGGACCAACATAGAGCTTCTTCAAAATTGAGAATCAAACAAGCTGGCTACCAAAAATACACCAAATAGAGTTGACACACAGGAACATTAATCTCTCAATACGGGCCTTGGGCGATAGAAGGTTCAGAAAGTATTCGCGGCTAGTACGACCTACAGAGGCGCTGCAATCGCAACCATATGATCGGGTCACGTGGTGTGAAAACAGTCTTGTTTGAAATATTTACGTGGAGACTTATCTTAATAATTAAAATTATTGTAGTGTAAATTAAAACAAAAAATATAGAATGGACGTATAGTACTTGAAATTATTAGAAAGTGAATTTGTTGAGGGAAGATTCAATTAGACGGAATATGACGGAAGAAGAAGCAGTTTTAAAAGCTGGCCAAGTGATGCTTGTAGGAAGCACTAGAAAGAGCAGTAATAAAATTGAATTTACTGATCTGAAATAATCCAAGACTATGAATTATTATAGTTCCAACAAGTTCTTTTTTTGGCCAAAAATTAAAAAAAAAAAGAGAGGTTTCTATTTCAATCAGCGCGAGAAGAGCATGCAGCAGGTATGGAACAGAATGTTCCCTTACGAAAAGATATGACAGGAAAAAAATGACAGGTGTGTAATTTTTTCCCTGTCATTTTTTTTTCTGTCATTTTTTCGCGACCACAAGAAAATGACAGGGAAACAATAGGCAAAATAACAGGAAAACGACAGCCGAAAATGACTGGCCCTGATTGGCCATAATTTATTATAATATCGTGTAACATTGCAAATCATCGACGACTTGCAGACTTATTCGTAAGCCATTTGAACTTTCCTGTAAAGCTTGAAAAATCATTAGCAAAATAAAACTATTATGGAAATTTTCATGATGAAACACCTCCTTGTAGCTTGTTGCTAATTCCGGATTATCTTTCCAACACATCAATTGTGGAATGTGTTCGATTTGCCATTTTAAAGACTTCTTATCCTCACAAAGTGCTAAACTTAAGTACCACGGGCCAAAATTTCAGACTATTTTCAACTTCCTTCATTCCCTTAACGAATCGACTGGGTTGACTGCGTGCTCCAATTCCATGATCCAACAAACAATGGTTCCGCCACGCGCAACCTACGGACCCTTTGATTGTTTCACTTTTTTTTAGATGCGCGTGGCGAGACCATTCTTTGTTGGATCATGGAATTAGGAGCACACATTGAACTTCTTGAAGGATGAAGAAAGTTGACAATAATCTGAAATTGTTGCCCGTGGTACTGAAGTTTAGTCCTTTGTAAGGATAAGAAGGCATTAAAATAACAAATCGAACACATTCCACAATTTATGTGTTTGAAGATAATTCGGAATTAGCAACAGGCTACAGAAAGGTGTTTCATCATGAAAATTCCCATAATAATTTTTTCTTGCTAATGATTTTTTAAGCTTTACAGGAAAGTTCAAATAAGTCTGCAAGTCGTCGAGAATTGATAATGTTACACAATATTATTATAAATTATGGCCAATTAGGGCCAGTCATTTTCGGCTGTCGTTTTCCTGTCATTTTGCCTGTCGTTTCCCTGTCATTTTCTTGTGGTCGCGAAAAAATGACAGGGAAAAAATGACACACCTGTCATTTTTTCCCTGTCATATCTTTTCGTAAGGGTTCGATCATTTGAAAGCGTTTTTGAAGTAAAATAAAGACTTTCTCCATTCATCTGGTTCACAAATTAAATTTGCAGTATTAATATTAATATATTGTAGAGAAAACATAATTAAAATCATTATTTACCATAAACGAATCTTGACCTAACCTTAAACCAGCATCATCAGATTCCTTTTTATCTACTATGATAATAAATATTATATAGTCTGAATACATGCCGTTATTATATACTTAGATATGTCAACTACCGATTTTACTTAAATTTAATACGTGACACATTACCTCAATTATTATGAGATGTAAATAAGCCGCACGTCATGTAATAAATAAAGGAAACAAATCAGAAGAGACTGTTTATAGAGTTTCACAAAAGTTCCTGACAGAGTTCGCATTTTCGTGCTCGCCGTGAACAGCTTGAACATAATGATGAAGCCTTCTAAGTTTCGGAAAAATGATAAATTTCACGCCAGGTGAAGAAGTCAAATGTAACCAAGACACCAGCAAATGTACAAGTGGTATTTCAAAATTCTTCCAAAATTTTTCAGGTACGACCAGAAGTATACCAGAGAGTATTAAAGAGAGTGGAAGGTGACCGTACACTGGACACTAGCGCACTCTGCCGCCTCGGGGAAGAAGCTCGGGTATTTCAACGGGAGGTTCACTTTCTATAATGCGGTTTCTCTGACAGTTTCTGACAGTGGGAAAGGTTCTGTTTACAAACAAGTTTGATAGTAAAGAGTTTTTAATAAAAATGCCACATTACTGTTGTTAAAGTGACAGCAACAATAGCACGATAAAAAGGAAGAATTTTAGTTTTTTCAACTTCCAGCCAACCCAACAACGTAAGTACAATAATAGCCAATACCATTGTTTTTGTTGAAACAATCTGAAGGCGTCTATATAGACTGAACAACATGCATGAAAATTCAAAAAAAAAAGGGAAAACTTTAACCAGTTGCAACAACCACCAATAATGTAACTAGTTAACCGTAAGCAAGTGAAAATTTCTATAAATATTTGTATTTTGCAGTCGTTACGAATTGATAAAATTCGCTGAAGTTCAGGGAAGCGTTTGTCACGATTTGCGAATTTGTAGTCATCATTTTGAAAAAAAGTGCTTCAAAAGTTTCTTTCCGAGACCCTTATTACATCGAGGGGTTGTTCCTACTATTAAAGACACTGTGAATAAGTGTAGGAAGAGAAACACTTCTGATGAAGGTAAGTAATTTGGTTGGTGTAATTATTATATAATATTTCTTTACAATTCTTGATGGATACTAAAACAAGTTTTTTTTCTGAATTTTAATTATTTTTGTATTAATTATTATTAAATATTAATTATTATTGTTGTTTAAGCATAACAATTCAATGTTCAAAAATTAAAAAGGTCTTTGAAATTTTAACGATTCAAAGCTTTCTATGTCACACAACTCAATTTGAAATTGTTCACTTTCAAATATTCGTCTTTAAATTACTCGTCTTAATTTTAATTAATTTAAAAAAGAAAGTGATTTCAAACAATTTGAGGGAAGTGTGTGTACCGAAAAAGTTCTGACATTCGTACTGAAATTTCAGTGCAAATAGCCACAGCCTAATTTAAAACAAAATGTTGATTTTTGCGGAATTGAAACAAAAAATTTAGAAGCTTCTTAAGACTTGTAAATGGCCTTAAAAAAATAATAACATTTTCTTATGATTTGTAGGAAAATTGAAACTTATTTTTCATTTTTGGAAATTATTTGAAGATGATATCTTAAAGGATTCTAGAATACTTCCGAAATTGTCCAAGAAGAGTGTGGAAGATTGTAATGATTTTTTTCGTTATGGAGCATGAGCCCAATTGAAATCATTTTCCAAAGAAAAAGAAAAATATTGCTTAATAATAAATTAAATTGTAAATGAGAGAAATTATATTTACGCAATTTCCTCGACTTCTATAAATTATTTGTCTTTGTATTATATGTTTATTGTAAATAAGATCAATTAGATTTACATAGTATAAGGATACGATTTTTGCACATATTTTTTGGTTATTTTTTATTGATAAAATATGCCTTGTTGAAAAAATGAATCGTTCATTATTATTACCTTTTTTAAATAGCAATTAATTTAGTAATTAAAATTTTTTATGGATTTGAATTTCGCGGCCTTCAGGTTTAGTTCCTCCCCGAGACTATAGGAGCGCTGAAACTCGTGTACGAAAAATGGCGGGAATATTCAAAAGGCCAGAGCTTAAAAAGACATCGAAGGTTCCATACTCCAGTTTTCTTGATGAGTTCTTACTATTAACATATTCTAAAGCAACGGTTGGCTAAGTCTCGGAATACTGTGCAGCTTCCGAAATCGCGAATATTTAACCAAGGGTTTCCAAAAATCAAATCATAAATTAATCAAAACTAAATTTTTTCGAGTTGTAAAATGTATATTAAATTTTAGGGCGTCACACCTTAATTAAAACCAAATTCCATTCCGACGTGAGGGCCGACGTGATCAGATTACTTTGACTCTACCAGCTGGATCCTCTCGTTCTTCATTTTGAGAAAATTTGTTTCACTGTCGGATCGCTTAGTTCGGGAGATGATTCTTGAAATATTAGGTGATTTTCAAAAGCACATAACCGCAGATTTATTGCTCAGTGTTTAACCAGAGCCGCTCTATCACATGTGGCAAACTGGTTTCAGCTGGTATGGCGTCGTTTTTATGGGAACGGAAACAGTTGGCATTAATTTTCTAGCACCCATCTGGAGAAAGGCGTAAATTTCACAAAAACCATTTCTTTTTTCATTAAGAGCGTAATAACGTAGAATTAGAAGTTCTTCTGCTGCCACAAAGCCACTATTAAAACCTTTTCTGCAACTCTTTTATTTATATAGCTAGTGTTATGTCCAATTACACTCAACTGATATTGGGATCCTTTACCTATAGACTTCTCAGACGTCGCCTCTATTTTTAGAAAAACTTGAAGAAAAACTTTTGCCAAAGAACAAATGTATTTTTAGTATTTTTCTATGAGAACACATTGCCTTAGTTGAATCAATAAAAATATAGTATCTATATGAGAAAAATGTTTGGTTAAGCAAATTGTGATGGGGTTCTTCAAAAACGACGTCACGAAGTCAAAAAATGTTTCTTGGATTTAATTTGATAAATGCCTGAAACAGGATGTAGAAACAGGATATTTGCCCAAAAGGCTGATTATGAGAACAGGGAAAATAGGATGCTTTTTTAAGAAAATTGGGAAATGAATCATTTTTAATTAATGGAAATTGAAATTAATTTTTAAATATTAATTTTCCATCAAAAGAAATAAAGTTTCAATGAAAGAGTTTTTGACCAAATGGTAGAATTTCCGAGCCAAAAGAATGAATTTTTCACCCAAAAAGAAGTATGTTCAACAAAACCGTGACATTTTTCACCAAAATATAACTTTAAAAAAAAGTGGAATTCTTCACAAAATGATGATTTCAGTTTTAAATTAAAAACAGTACAATTTAAACAAAAATATGAATTCTCAACAAATTATTTTAAGTGAATTAGTTATTTTGCAGCAGATAATATGAATTTCCATGGGAGAATTCATTTTCAACCAAATTATTAAATTTACTACCAAAATTATATAATTTTTAACCCGAAAAAACGAATTTTCAACAAAACAGTTAAATTTCTAACCCAAACAGATGACTTTTTACAAAACAGTTGAATTTTTCACAAAATGATTAAATTTTCGAAAAAGAATTATATTTTCGAACAAATAATTAAATTTTCGAAAAACGAATTATATTTTCGAAAAAATAATTAAATTTTCGAAAAAATAATTAAACTTCCACACATCAGTTGAAGTTTCAACAACATAATTAAATTTGGAGCAAGATAATTGAATTTGTAACAAAATTGTTGAATTTTCAACTGGAATAATGATTCTTTAAAAAAAAATTCATTTCTAACAAAAAATTTCAGCTTTGAACAGAGTAGTTAAATTTTTAATCAGAAAAGATAAATTCTCAACGAAAAACATGATAGTATCTATTATAACTGAAAAGTAATTTAGGTTTTGAATAAAAAACAGTCGATTATAACCAGAAACGATGAATTATCAACGAGAAATGTAATAGTTGATATTCCAATAAGAAAGATTTTAATTAAAAATGAAAAATATTTAAATTAAACAACGAATACAAATTCTCAAAACAATGGTTTCACAAACAAAAATATTTTTATTTAAAATAAAAATATTTGCACATTTAACGAAACAAGATTGAATTTATACCAACCATGATACCAACCAATTTTTCAACCATGAGAGATTTTTCATTCGAAAATGAAGAAGGAGAATTTTACGGAAAATGATGGAATGTTCTGTCCGAAAATATGAATTTTTCACCAAAAAGTCTATTTCTAACCAAATAGTTGGATTTGAAGCTAAAAGCCACTGATTTTCAACAAAAAGTAAAATCCTTAAATTTGCAGTACAAGGAATTGAATAGCAACAAAAAAACTAATTTTCAAAAAAATTGTTGCAACCGAAGAGGTGAATTTTCAACTGAAATGATGAGCTGCCAATTGAAAAAACTGCATTTTCCACAAAAAGGTTTAACGTTTAACCAAAAAGTTGAAGGGTCAACCAAAAAGATGAATTTTTGAAAAAATTACATGAATTTTTAAATCAATAGATGAATTTTCAACTATAAAAGATTAATTTTAAAAATAAAATAAAATTTCATCCTTCGACCAAGTATTCGAATGTTTAATCTAATTAATCTAGTTAGAGAATCACTTAATTAATCAATTAACTAACGAGTCAATCTAATTAATTTAATTTTCAGTTAAATAAAAAAACATTTTCAAACAAAATAAAAACTCAATCTTCAACCAATAAAATTGATGCCAAAAAAAGTAGTTTAACTTTCAAATAGCTTAGTTTCCAACCAAAACAGATGAATCCCGAATAAAAAATTGATTAGTTGATTTTTCAACTAAAAGTGATCTATTCTGAGATAAAGATAAAGGATCCGATTTTGTAGATAAGAAGATTGATCTTCCTATAAAAATTCTTAAAAGGAAAATTGTGGAATCATAAACCAATAAAATGAATTCTTGACAAAATAGTTCAACTTTCAATCCAGTAGTTGAATTTTCGAAAAAAAAAAATATTAATCTTCTATCAAAATACGAATTTATAACTAAAAAACTACATAAATTTATAACCAAATATTTCAAGATCCAACTGCAAGCGATCAATTTTCAACCAAAAAATAAATAGTGAAATTTGTAGTTTAATAAAGAAATAATTTTGAAATAACGAAAAGAATTTTCAAAAAATAGTTTAGTTTTCAACCTATAAGGTGAATGCTTAACAAAGTAATTCAACCAAATATGTAGTTGAATTTTCAAAACAAAAAAAAAAACAATGAAATCTCAATTAAAAAAAAATTATTAAATTTTGAACCGAAAACGATGAATTTTCAGCCAAAAATGGATAAGTTAAGTTTTCGTTTGAAAAAATTAATTGTTGACTGAAGAAACGAATGTTGAACAAACAATTCGAATCTTCAATCAAATATTGGCACTGTTGACTAAAAGAGATTAATTCTGAGCCAAACAATAAATTTAAATTTTCCAAAAATTACAAAAAATGGTTGTTTACACTTATATTTTTAATGATGCCACAGGCAGTGTTAACCCCTCCGTCTATAGAAGCAACAATAAATTTTTGTGGTCCGAAAAAAGATGTTCCTTATTTCCTAACAAAATTTTTTTGGCTCAGACCAATCAAAACTCGATTTTTTGGTTCTTCAATTAATGGTTTTGTTGAAATAAATAAAATTTCGTGGCTTCTATTTCAAGCAAATGGTTGATGCCTTGACCATAAATTTTTCCAGCGTACAACATTTATTTCTGAATTTATAACAAAATATTTCAGATTCACAATTAGTTTATAAATAGAATTTTTTTATCGAAAAAGCTGCAGCTTTAAGATCACTTCTACTATTACTTACTGATTTATTTCCAGAAGAACTAGCAAAAAATTATGATGAATAAAAAATAAAAATAGTGATAATTGCTCTTGATCATTAAAAGCTTCAGAACTTAATTAACAGAAAGTTATATGAGTTTTGCAGATAAATGGTTGTAGGAGTTCATTAAAAAATTTTATAAGAAGCTGATTTGATATTAGCTGTTCAATTTTCCGTAAGACTCTCGCCAAAGGACTTCATTCCACTTTCAGTGAAACCGAGCTTCCACTCTGAAATTAGTTTTTTCTTTGAAAGTAATCATTTTTTTTCATTCAGAAGTTTACTACATCCTACAAATATATTTTTTAATAAGAATTTATTATCGATTGATTTTATCAAGGTTCTTTACGAATACAAATATTCCAGAATATTCGAGGAATTTGCTGAGCAATAAGTCGAATATTCAACAAAATTAATGAATTTCCTACTAAAAAGTTGATTTCTTTAATTATAAGAAATAAATCGTTAAATAAAAGAATATTAATTTCCAACGAAAATTAAAACGATTTCTTTGAATACAGGAGAAAAAACTAGAATTCTTGAAAAATAGGGAATTTCAACCATTCGGTTGAAAATTGTCCTTTTTTGAAAATCCCTCTTGTGGTGGAAAATTAATCTTCTTAATATTTCATGGAAATTTAATTATTTTCATCGAATAAAAGTCCTCTTTCATGGTTGAAAACGCAGCTTTTCTTGGTTGAAATTCAATCTTTTTTTTGTGAAAATTCGACTGTTTGGCTTAAAATTACCCTTTTTCAGTTGAAAATGAAACCACATACTTGGTTGAAGGTTGCGCTAATTTTCTGAAAATTCTTTTTTTTTATCAAAAATTAAGTTTTTGAGCTTAAAATTCATTCATTTCATTGATGGCTGAAAAAAATGCTTCATAAGTCGAAAATTATTCTTCTATAAATTGAAAAATCAACTATTCGAGTTACAGATTAAACAATTTTCTTAAAATTTGGTATTCTCTTAAGAATAAACTATTTTGTTGGAAAGTAATCTTTATTGGTTAAAAATTCAACTGGCTTTTTAATTATTTGTTTTCTTATAAAAAATTCGTTCTCTTGAATAGAAACTTTATCTTTTGGTACAAAAGAAATTCCTTTTTTTCTGTTTTGAAAATCCAACTATTTTAGTTGGAAATTCCATTACTTTGTTGAAAATTCAACTCTTATGTTAAAAATTCATGTTTTTTATTAAAAATGCTGCCGTTCTGTTGAAAATTCATCTTTTGTGGTAAAGAATTCATTCGCTTAGGTTCAAAATTTTTTTTTTTCTGTTAAAAGATTACCTTTCATGGTTGAAAAGTGATTTTTCGTTGAAAATTTGTGTCTTTGGATGAAAAATTGCCTTTTTGAATTAAAGATTTATCTTTTGGTAGAAAAATCATCTATTTTGAGTGAAAGTTAACTCTATCTGTATTAAAAGTCTATTATTATATTTTTAATTCAGGATTCTTTTTTTTTCAGTTGGAAATTCTGAAATTTGATTGAAAATCAAACTTTGTTGTCAAGGATTCGTCTTTTTGTATAGAAATTCGCCCTTTTGCATTAGAAATTCATTTTTGGTAGAAAATTAATGTTTCATGGTATTTTTGTTGCTATTGGTAGTTAATACAAAACTGAGAAAATTGTCAAATTAGTATTTTTTGAAAGAAATTTATCTCTTTTTTTAATTGAAAGTAAACTTTTTTTCGAATCAAAAGTCCACCATTAAATTTATGGGTTATAATTCATCTCTTTTGGCTAAAAATTCAACGTTTTTGCTGAATATTCGTCTATTTTATATATGATTCGACAATTCACAACTATATTTTGTGAACATTCATTTTTTTGTATTAAAGTCGTCCATTTGAATTTGAAATTCAACCTGGGGTAAAAAATATTTTTTTTTTCGAAAAATCAATCTTCTTGAAAATTCATCTCTGCAGGTTGAAGACTCAGCTATTTGTTAAAAAAAATTTAATAATACAGTTCATGAACGGCTTCTAATAAGAAATAAAAAATATTTGTAATTATAATTTCCATAAAGAGGATAAATAAACTAACAATAGATCATTTCACATTTAAAAAGAATTGTTTGATGATAAAAACTGATGGCTTATCAAACCTCCCTTGTTGCAGTCATAAATTCTGGAAGACTGAAGAAAACGTTTCTGATGAAATTGCTAAGACTCAAGTGTCCTTTATTGCTCCTCGCAAATGAATGACGCAGAACCATTTTCACAAGGCATACAATGATTCATTTTCCACTAAAAAAAAAAAATCAATAATAGAGTTGAGTTTTCAAGCTTTAGAAAATATATTTATTTCAAACTCGTAAAATGAATTTTCAATAAAAAATTTAACTTTCATTCAAAAAAGATGAATTTTCAATTCAATGGTCGAATTTCAAATCAAGAAGATCAAACTCCAACAAAGAACATCTTCATTTTGAACCAAATATTTAAATTTTTAAGCAAAAAAGGCGAATTTTTTAAATGTCAGTTTAATTTTTATCCATAAACTTGTTTCAACCAAGACAGATAAATTTTCAACAAAATATTTGAATTTTCAACAAAATCGTTGATTTTTCGACCTGAGAAGATGAATTCCAAAATAAAAAAGATAAATTTTCAACATCAGAATTGATTTTGCAAGTTTCAAAGATGAAAGTCTTATAAAATATTTGAAGTTTACACTTTTAAAACCCTAAGAATAAATTTTCAACAAAAAAGTTAATTTTCAACTAAGAAAGATGAATTTTATACAAATTTTCATCATTTAAATGAATTTTCAACTCAATAGTCGAATTTTCAAATCAAGAAGATTAAACTGTAAAAAAACGTTTCCATTTTCCACCAAATATTTGAATTTTGAAGCTAAAAAGACGAACGTTTTGAATGACAATTGAATTTTAAACCATATCTTTGTTTAAACAAGAAAAGATGAATTTTGGAAGAAATACTTGAATTTAAAAAAAAATGTTAAGTGTTCAACACAAAGAGATAAATTTTTAAATAAAAAAAATTTTGTTTTGAGCAAGGGAATTGAGTTTTCAAGCTAGAAAGTCGAAAGTTTCAGAAAATTTTTAACTTTTCAACCCGGAAAATTGAATTTTTAGTAAAATTATTAAACTTCTGAAAAAAGTTGAATTTTTAGCTTCAGGAGATGAGTTTTCAACTGGAAATGACGTATTTTGAACAATAGAGTTGAGTTTTTAAGCTAAAAAGTCCAAAGTTAAAAAAAAAATGTTCCACTTAATTCAAACCCGTAATGATGGATGTTCAACAAATAAGTGAATTTTCAACAAAAAAGTACATTTTCAACCATGAAAGATAAATTTTCAACTAAATATTTAATTTTTCACACACAAGCGAACTTTCAACCAAATATGTAGTGATAGTTTCAAATAATAAAAATTAAACCTCAACAAAAGACCGTTTCGTTTTTAACCAAAATGAAATTTTCGAAAGACGGTTGAATTTTCAAAAATATCTTTAGTTTCAACCAAAAATGATGATTTTTCTACAAAATATCTGAACTTTTAACGAAACAGTTAAGTTTTCAACAATAAAATTGTATTAAGAAGTCGAAAGGCTAAGAAAGTATTTGACTGTTGAATCCTTAAAGATAAATTTTCAAAAAGAAAGTTAATTTTTAACTAAGAAAGTTGAATTTTCTACCAAATGTTGGACGTTTCAACATACAAATGAACTTTTCGCTAAAAGGTTAAATTTTGGAATATAAAAAATTTTAATATTTTTCATTCCAGATTTATTTTTAACGAAATAGTTGAACTGTGAAGCCAAAATGACGAATTTTGAAAAATAAATTCGAATTTTCAACTATCGTTTCGTTTTAACCAGGAAAAATGAATTCTCAACAAAATAAATAAACTTTTAACAAAATATTTCAATTTTCAATCAAAGAAGATGATTTTTTATCTCAAAAGGACAAATTTATCGTCAAAACAGTTACATTTTCAAGCTGAAAAGTCGGAAGTTTTAGAAAATATTTTCACTTTTAAATTCATGAGGATCAATTTTCAACAAAAAAGGTCATATTCAATTGAAAAAATATTAAATTTTAAACAAGTATTTGAATTTTCAACATATAAATAAATTTATAACCAAATTTTTTAATTTACTAATAAAAAAGATTAAACTCCAACAAAAAACAGTTCCATTTTCAACCAAAAAGTTGCATTTTTAAGCTAAAAAGACCAATTTTTTAGAAGACAGTTGAATTTTTAATCACAACTTTATTTCAACCAAGAAATATGAATTTTCACGAATTTTCCTTTAAACTCTTTATAACGCATTTCTTATCAAATGTTTTTGCCACACTTTCCTGTCCTGGCATACCTCTTCAGGTTCCTTCACGTCCATACATTTTTCATGCATACTCTTTGGTTTATATGGCTTTTTATATCTTTTCGACTCGGGGTCTCGTTCACACGCTCCCACCATTCTTTCCTCGGTCTGTTCCTGGGTACGCTACTATTTACTTTACCTAAAAATCTTTGTTCCGACAGTCGTTTTTGTTTCATTCTCTCAACATGCCCAAACCATCTCAAGAAACTTCTATCATTCTTACCAAGGAGTGTTTTTCCTACAACACATTCTTTAAGAACCCTCTCATCACTGACTTTGTCCATTAGCGTTTTACCGTAGAGATTGCGCAGGAATTTCATGGTTTCGCTAGCACACTGCACAGTGGGTGCAAGTTCAAAATTATATATGGCTATTCTAGCTTTATTTATATTCTTACTGCCGAAATTTCAAAATTTTAAATTTAGTTTCCTAAATCTCGGAAGAGAGAGAGAGGGGGGGGGGGGCGTCGCCCCAATGGCCCTCCTGGAACGGTCCTTGGCTTTGACGCTTGGAATTTTTAGTAAAAATTAAGACAGATTGTAGAATGCAGATGCATGAGAGTTTGTTGTCTCAAGTCGGACCTAAACTAATAAAACCACAAATAGAATCTCGTTTTCCCTCGGATCGTAAAAGCTACGCACGAATACGTTAGGGCATCCCGTTTAATTTATGGCACAACCGAGCAGAAGGTGATTTCTAATAATAAAATTACTCAATTGCAAACAACGAATGCTTCTTGCTATCGTTTTTTCAAGAAAATGCTTTTTAGGGTTTTTTTGGGGGGAAAGAAATTTGGTAATCCCCTGTAAGGCTCCATCATCAGAACTAGTAATCCGCTTTAATCCGGTTGCAAAGTATTGCGGAGTAATACAATTTGTAATGCGAAGAGTAGATATACAGGGGCGTTTCTGGATGAGTTAGTATTAGTGAGTATCTGTGTGTGTGTGTGTGTGTGTGTGTGTGTGTGTGTGTGTGTGTGTGTATCCGTGTGAGGCTTCTAGAACATTCTCGAGGGATCGTGGAGCATCTCGAACATTCTCGAACATTCTCGAACATTCTCGAAGCTTATGATGACGTCACAGCATATTGCACAATTGTACGAGCAGAATTCATGTCAAAACGCGTTCAAGGTTATTACGAGAAAAACAAGAATGATTCATTGCTTCCTTATAGATAAAACAGTCATATTTAAGGCGCAAATATGCAAGTGTGTCTGTATGTGAAATTTGATGTGACATCCTGTCTTCACCCATAGGAATTTGATTTATTCTCACGGATCAGGTTGCATCCGGTAGCTACTCCACTTTTTGAGAATTGTACGAACGGAATTCATGAATATAAAACGCATTTTGAATTTTACGTAAAATAGCTTCAAGGTTACATTTTTTTCATTTGCCCTTGAAGTTACATCGCAAAAATGTTTTCTGCTTAGGTATTAACCTTCATAATAATAATAATAATAATTCTCAGCTACATGAGGCGCGAGCTGCAAACAAATTTCCAGTGTATTACCAGATTCACCGTGCTAAGCTTCTCGAACATTCTCGGAGCTTAGGATGACGTCACACAATATCACACAATTGTACGAGCTGAATTCATGTCAAGACACGTTCAAGGTTATTACGAGAAAAAAACAAGGCTGACTTATTGCTTTCTGAAAAGAGTTTCTTTTGTCAACAACTTCCAAGGTTATTGTACTGATACATTAGATTTTGCGTTGCAAAAATATATATTCCGAACGTGTCGATTATAATGTAGAACGTTCTGGCCGAGAAGCTGCCAACCTGTAGTGGTTCATGTCCGTGCTAAGCTTATAGAACATTCTCGAAGCTCATGATGACGTCACAGAATATTGCGCAATTGTACGAGCCGAATTCATGTCAAGACACGTTCAAGGTTATTACGAGAAAAACAAGGATGATTTATTGCTTTCTGGAAAGAATTTTTGTCGTCAACAACTTCCAAGGTTATGGTATTGAAACATTAGATTTTGCGTTGCAAAATATATATTCCAAACGTGTCGATTATAATGTAGAACGTTCTGGCAATACGTGCAAGGTTATAACGAGAAAAAAGGATGATTTGTTGCTTCCTCACGGATAAAAAATTCTAGAATATTCTTGATGGTATCGTCAAAATATACTACGGAATTTCTGAAAATAATTTCTTTCGGCAGCAGCTTCAAGGGTATTGTACTGACGCATCACATTTTGCGCTGCAAAAATTAAATCACGAACGTGTCGATTACAGTGTAGAACGTTCTAGAACCTTGTTGCATCACATGATGCTGGGTTCTGAACCAAAAAGTAAGACGGAGTCTGGATGCGCATTATAATACGAACTATGGATCTTACTTTTGAGTCAAGGTTATTTCTTATTCCAATTAAACAAATATGATCATTCATTTAATATACAAATGATGCAGGTGTATAGGTGAAATTTGACATGGAGGGCTATGTATGACATCCTCTTTTGTCTATATGAATTTGATTTATTGCTTTCATATAGATATTACTTTTAACTAAAAATTCCTGTCTTTCTTTATTCAGTGCACATTCAACTCATGAAGAACATTCTGCATTCTGGTTCATGTCCGTGCTAAGTTGCTAGAATATTTTGATAATGTCATCCTGAATTTATACCTTTCCAGCATTGATACTGAACCAAAATCTATGTATTTAGATGCAAGAGATTTAATAAAAGAAGGCTACCGAGCCACTTTTACAAGAGGTTGATGCATCTCTACTTTACCGACATCAAGGCCATTTCACAGCTGTCACAAAATAATATTGCACAATGGTGAGTACCAAATTTGTCTAAAAATTTTGTCTACATGTTTGAAAAATATTCTACATGCAGTTTAATAATAATAATAATAATCTTATAATATAATGATAAAAATAATCATTATTATTATTATTTAATATGTCTTCGGTTTATTAGAAGAGCTTCCTCAATTGACACTACTGAAAGACAGTTGAATTAAAGCATTTATTAAAAGAACGGTGGTTCCTTCTAGAATGGCTTTCCATGAAAATTGTTTGATCAATGAAATAAAATTCATATTTAAGAAAAAAGTTGAGGATATGGAAGGAAGATTGATAGCAGAGATGGTGATACGTATATGTATATTGGAGAATTCTGTTTTATGACTGTAAATGCATATATTGCTTCTCACGAAAGAAAAAAGGAGAAAGAACTGATTTTTGAAATATTTTACTCTTATTATATACCACAGAAGATTATGAATCCACCCAAGACAAAGAAGCATCAAAATATGTGCTGGAACGAGTAAATTTAGAGGAGTAAGGTGAATCTTATAAGAATGTAAATGTTGATTACGTTACAATAGACACGAAGTTTTTTTTTCAAACTAATATTTATCACATCATCTCAATGGTTTAAGCATGAACACCTATGGTTTAAATAAAGAAAAGAAAGGATAAATGATAATAATATGAGTGACGAAGAAGTTGTCAATGAAAATATAATCTATCATTTCACATGAAATATGAAAACTCTATTTCAGTAGGAGAATTAATTGCTTCAATTTTTATAAGTAGATTAGAAAGTAAGAAAAACATCCATAAGAGTGATAAAGTTCTTATAGCTGTATTCAAGTGCGGGAAATATACATATATTTAACCTAAGTACATAAAAGTGAGTAGTGAAATAAAACTCTTGTTATGGATTTTTTAGTTATTTTCTAATAACAATAATAATAATAATAATAGTTGGTTGGGCACTCGGACTTCACCTCAGAGGCCCAGAGTTTGATCCCTGAGCCGGTACCTCTTGAGATTTTTCTATGTACCTTTACCGAGGTTCTGGTGGTTCGGATCCCATCCTAATCTTCAGGCCCCCACATCATGCACCTGACTGCAAACCCCAATATGTGAATAATGGGGTAAAACACAGTCTTTGTCCAATATGTCAAGGCACACGCTCATATCAGATCGCTTGATTGCATTATATTAATGCGCCCGTGACTGATAATATATATACCGAGGCAGCCCCGTGCATACTATTAAAAAAAATCCAACTCTATTTAAAAATGCCTTCGGCATATTGAAATGTAACCATCTTAAGCCTGGGACATTAATTTAAAAATACATAATGAAATAATGTTACAGTTTTTTATTCAGCAAAATGAAGTTTCAACTCATAAGAAAATGATAGTAAGGCTTGAAGTATGTGCAAGAGAGAGAGAGAGAGAGAGAAACCATGTGATGTAATTCACTTATAAGCTGTAGACTGAAATAATTTTTATATTAAAAACCAACTCATAATAAGGTGACAGCAAGGTATAAAGCTTGTGTGTAGGTTAGAGAGAGAGAGAGAGAGAGAGAGAGAGAGAGAGAGAGAGAGAGAGAGAGAGAGAGAGGGAGAGAGAGAGAGAGTGAGAGCTATGTATTGAAAAATTTTGATTTTGTAACATTTGCAAGATTTCGGGAGGCTTTGCGGTTGAGCGACTAAAAAAACAGTTATAAATCTCATAGCATGCCTCTGCAAATGAGTTAAACCATATAAAAATTCTACACGCATCTTGAAAATACCAAAAGATTCTTAAGAGATCTTATTACATCCAGTGGTTCACAGTGAGAGTTTTAGAATTTTATATCGATGTAGCTAAGATATTAAATAAACTATTAGCCATTAATACCTGATAGTCGGGTGATAATTTTTAATAATATTGCTTGAAGTATTTTGGAATGAAGAACATATAATTCGAAAGCTGTTGTTAGAATTTATAAAATAAAATCAGCTACATAAATATTATAATGGACTGCAAGAAACGTTGAAATCACCTTCCACATAATGGAGAAATCTGCTGAAAATATTGAATTTACTTACTTGAAACATTGAAATAAAGTATCATGAATGATAAAATAAATTCAGTAATATTAAAATCTAATACAAGAATTCTGTGAATCAATCATTGAAAAATGATACAATGATCTAGTGATAACATGCACATCTACTTTCTGTAACTCTTAAATCAACATTTAATGATATAAAAATTTAATTAAATCATAATAAAAATGCTGAGTGGAGTATTGATTACGTACATTAAAATCTCTATTATATATAACAGCTGCAAAGCTGGTTTTTTCTTAGAACCAACATTTTTTAAAATTGTAGTTAAATGAATCGATATGAGTGGGCAAGGATTTCTGGTTAACAGAATGATGGATATGCGGTTGTTACCAAAGATTATTATAGAGTGCGCCACCAGCGGATACGCTGCTTTTCCCTGTTGAATCTTAAGTTATCCTAAATCAAGTTTAACTAAAAAATATTAAAATGTATATGGAAGAAAGAGAAAGAATAGAGGATGAGAAGGATGATGAGGAGATGATAAAGAAAAAAGGGGGTGAGGAGGAGGAGGAGGAGGAAGAGGAGAATACGATGAATATTAGAGTTAAGTCAAGTAGGTACTGAAAATATTAGGTTCATTGATTATATGCTCTATGTCGTCTGTTAAAGGTTTTAAAAGCTGTGTTGAGCTTCCTACACTTTCTTCTTGCAAAATTTGTGTGTGTATATGTGGCACTTGAATGCAAAAATAAAAGAGCACACCGCCTTCCAAATAACAAAATACTAAGGAAACTGTAGGTAATGCCTTGTTCCTGCATCGTCACTCTCGGTGCTGCCCTCTGCTTTGAGCTTGATAAATCACCATCCTCATATAATATTGGCTTCATGTTAGTCGTAAATTAACATTTAACTGTATTTGAATAAATTCAGTTGAACATATGAGGATTTCAGGTTAACTACTATCGGATACGCTGCTTTTCTTACAGTTGTAACCACGTTCCTCCAGTTGAATCTCAAATTATCCCCAATAGAATAAACTAATAAAGCGTGGAAGAAGAGGACGAAATTGAGGAGGAGGGCAGAGGAGGAGGAGGTGATGGGTATGATAATGATGTAGTTAAGACAAGTAGGGACTGAAAATATTAGATTTAATGATTATATACGCACTAATCTTCTGTTAGATGTTTTTATAAGCTGGTTTCCTAAAAAAAAAAAAAAAAAAAAACTACAATGAATTCAGGTGAGGTAATAAAGAAAAACACATACATTTCAAATTAGATTCATTTATTCAACCTATTTCATATAATAATAATATCGAATAGTAAAAAACTTAACAATGTTAACTACAGGAAATGTTCAATTAGTAATTGCGAATGTGAATTTAATTACATTTAACTAGTTGCTAAACTAAAAGAACAAAAATATTATTCAATAACACCAATCTCTCGCAGTTCATTAACAATTGAACTAATTTCGTGTACATTATTGATGTTTCCAGCTACTAGAGCTTGTAAAAGAAAGCGCAATCTATCTACAAGTATATTTGGATCTAACATTTCGACTTCTGTTTTTTCTTCTATTTCATATTCAGAGGAAAGGTCACTTTCAGCATCATCATCCTCATCTTCCTCTTCCTCATCATCATTATCATTATCATCAGCATCATTTTTTTTGCTCATCACGGATAGAGAATTGCCATCTTGGCTAAATTCTTCTTCTGCTTGTACTTCTTGCTTCTTCACAAGCGGTTCCACTTCATGTTGAGACTTCT